>JACEIK010000817.1:269121-281091 GCA_018107945.1 Datura stramonium
ATGTCCTTCTCCTACTTTGACTTATGAGTTTTATTTTACTTTAAATGTCTGTTTTACTTACCTTGCATAGTCGGTACATTCCACGTACTGACCGCATACTTTTTATGCTATATTATTTCATGATGTAGGGTCCGTATCTCAGCCTCGTCCTCACCCTTAGTCCATCTCAGCTTACGCTTTAAGCTTATTAGTGAGTCCTCATATTTTGAGGGCTGTTTGATAGACTTTCATGTTGTTTACATTGCAGTATTGGTCGGGTTAGTTGGGGATGTTGTCCCATCAACCTATCTTATGTATTAGAGTCTTTCAGACAAATATATAGTGCTTAGCTGTGTATATGTCCAGTATTTCCTGACGCTATGCTATTATTACGTTTTCGCTATGTTTTTATTATTATCATTCCGCTTATTTGAATGAGATTAGTTGTATGCATGTGCCATGGGTCGACTTGGTGTCTACGATCCGGGTGCACGTTCGGGTCATGACAAACTTTGTATCAGAGACATAGGTTTGACGTGTCCTAGGGTGTCTGAAAGTCGCATTAAGTAGAGTCTTTTTCATGGGTGTGAAATGAGCCATACATATGACGAAGAGGCTACGAGACATTTAGGAAATGTTCCCTTCCTTCATGATTCTACCTCGTTCCATAAATTTAATTCTCTCCCTTCCTCGAACTCGTTTGATACGCGTGTGTAGAAACATGTCTTCTCAGAACGACAATGAAATTTAGCTAGCACCACAAACTCCAATGGATATGTAGGTTATGGATGCGGAGCTTGGAGCTGCTCTTAGAGTGTTGATGCGAGCTATGATCACCCAGCCTAGCTAGCGGTCTATTGCACCAGTGAACCCTATCGGGGAAGTAGCAGCTATTGGGACTCAAGGGCTAACGAAGGAGAGCCCACCGGAGGTTGGTAACTCGAGCGTGGTTGGGAAGTGTAGAGGGGGCAGGAGGGAGAATAAGAGGCCCAGGGCTGGTGACATTGAGGGGTCCCAACAAGGTTCGAGTAAGGGGAGTCACTCTCAAATTCGTCAGAAGTCTCAAGCCCAAGCTTGAGGATACGAGCCCCGGGTGAGAAAGATTACTTACCCAATTTGCGGGCGTTGTGGAAAGCACCACCGGGGAGAATGCTTGGCAGGTTCATATATTTGCTTTTATTGTGGCCAACTCGATCATAAACATAATTTTGTGCTACAGCCAAGTGGGATGGTTAGAAAGGCCGTTCTATGAACCCCTCTCCATCAGTTCCAGCAAGTTACCCACCTCTAAAACACAGGGTTCCAAGAGTGAGTGGTGGTCAACCTCAGATGTACGTCACAAGTATGTTATATGCTTTTCCATCGACCCTACCATGATCTCTAGTTCTGAGAGCCTACTGTACAATGTACGGGATTCCTGTATGCACCATAGTATGTGATCTATTTTGTGGGAGGTAGGCAATGGCTAAGGGTATGAAACCTTCAATTATAGCTTTGAAGGTGAATGAGCAGTCTGGAGCTAGTGATATTAGTGCAAATTTAACAAAGTGTCCCAGAGCCTTAGAATGATAGCTCCAATCTAAGAGAGAGATGGTAAGTGAAGGGTCATGTCGAGTCTTAATTTTTAGCAAAGAAGTTATAGAGATGGTACTTAGGGATAGTTAACCTATTCTCATCTAGATGTTTCTCTCGTATGTCGCTTGATGTTACGCTCAACCCATGCTTACGTTCAGAACTCTAAGATGATGGGCAACCCCGTCAGTTAGCGATTCCAACATTACTCCATGACTCCGTAAATTCATCTTCATGCCATAACCCTCGTTGCGCATGTGAGCTCATATCCCTTAGTATGCTCAGCTTTATAAACTCAATCCTTAAGATCTTCCTTATCAGCTCATGAGAATCGTCTTATATTAGGTACATGCCCAGCTTGAATTCCTTAGATAATTTGTACTCACGATTCCCTTACTCTAGGCTCTATGGGTGTTCCCCACATTGTAAATGGTAGCTAAGATGTGTACATCCAGGCTAACTCCCTAACCCTGTTACAGGTGCCAGGCATGTAGAAGTTCAGAAAGTGCAATGATTAGCCAAACTTAGAAGTGCAACAACCCACATGGTCATTTCATGATTTTGACCTGTTTCCTTGGTTTGAAACTTTTCGTATCGGTATTTCTCTACTTATGACTTGCGGATATGGATAACACAATTTCCAAGATGATCCAATGAAGATTGGATAAGATTCTCGATTTTTGGGAGGTCTAAAGTTTAAGAGGTTTGACAAAATTCAACATTTCGGTTAACGAGCTTGAATTTTGGTTCTGAAAATTTTGTTAGTACCAGATGGTGATGTATGCCTTAGTTGGGTAGTTGCGTGGGTCCCTAGGTGATTCGGGAGTAATTTAAACTTTTTAGTTAAGTTGGGAGATTTAAGGAGGTTGAGTTTGACCATGGTCGACTTTCGATAAAATAACCTTATGTCGGTGGTTGATGATTCAAACAGGTCTAGAATGTGCTCTACGGTTGGATTGCATAATTGGGTTGTGTTCGGAGGATTCCGGATAAGCTACGGGTGGATTGAACGTTTTGTGTGTTTAGCCTGATTCTAAGAATAAGATGTGGTATCATGGTTAAGGATAGATCAAAATTTTTCTTGATGAAGGTGGGAAAAGCTAGGTAAGGTGAGGATCCTATCCTAGTAAGGTCGAAGGTGGTCGTTCAAATCAGAAGGTAGAGGTTGTTCCAAAGGGGGAGATGGGGTACTTCAATACCAGGGTAGTTGGGATGATCATTGCCTCTTGTTGAGTTTGCCGAAAATAACTATTATCATACCAGCATTGGGATGGCTGCGTTTGGGGTTCCTAATGGGTAGAGGTGAAGATCGCCCATCGGATGGTTTGAGGTTGGTGAGGAAGCAATGATAGGGCCAAATTCAGTTTGTGGAGCTACGTAAGAGGTTTAGATAATGAGGGAAGGATTGAAAATAGCTCCTAGTAGCCCTAAGTCTTATGTGTATGTGAGAAGGAGGGATGTTGAGTTTGAGGTTGATGATTAGGTGTTTTGAAAGTATTCCCCATGAAGGGAGTGATNCTATCGGGTAGTGAAACGGGTTGGTAAGGTGGCATATGAGTTGGAGTTTTCCTTATAGTTACTTCCATACATCCTATGTTTCACGTATCGCTTTTGAAGAAGTGTTTGGGAGATCCAGCTTTAGTTGTCTCGGTGGACAACATCGGTGTAAAAGATAGTCTTAGCTACGAGGAAGTTCCGGTCCAGAGGCTAAGGATCAAGGGAGTAGCTTCAGTTAAGGTATTATGGAGGAATAAGCATGTTGAAGGAGCTACGTGGGAGGCCGAAGCGGATATGATGGCTAGATACCAACATTTGTTGTCTACCGACTCAGTTCCGACTTAGGGGTATCAGCTTTTCCCTATGACTCTATTTTGTTTTCAAGATTCTCTCCATGTGCGCAAGTTTGATTTATGTTATGATGAATGTATGTGAGTTTTGAATTCGGTGCAGTTATGTAGTTCATTTTGGAGGTAGCAAATCCGTCAGTTTTCAGCTTAAATGATCAGTAATTACATGTGATGATTGCTTGTTTCTGAGTTTTCTGCATGTTTCTAACATTCAAGGACGAACGTTCCCAAGGGGGAGATATTTTTATACCCCGGGAACCCAAGGATCAGACCTGGGAGTCAAAACAAAGAAAAACTGAGAATTAGGTTGCAGGACGACTCATGAGGTAGGTCGTGAGGAGTGACCACGAGTCATGATGTGACTCGTGGTCAGCAGGATGGGCAAGCTCAGTTTGAGGAGGCCACGGGCCTGACCACGAGTCGTGGTCAAACCTCACGACTCGTGAGGTCACCCGTGGTCTGCATTAAGGGGTTGATCAAGGTTTTGGGGCAGTGGGGGTCACGGGTGGTGACCACGAGTCGTGGTCAGCCACCATGATACATGGGGCCGTCGTGGGGTCCCCCTGAGTATTTTGGACAGTGGACTTCAGGGGTCCTGGCCACGAGTCGTGCCCTTTGGAAGTGACTCGTGAGGTCCCTCGTTAGGAGCCCTGGTAGTGTTTTTCCTGCATTTAAATAGGGGTATTTTCATAACTCCAAAGTTCCTAAACTATAAACTACATCGTTTTGTGCATTTCTTTGAGTATGATAATATAGGTTAAGTCCCTAATGCATACCCATTCCCATGCAAGAGTTTTTAGAGAGGTTTTAGGTAGATCCAAGGTATTCTTCTCTAAGGCTTCCATCAATTTCTTTGTGGGTATTCAAGGGAGAGTAAAATCAGTCTATCTCAGGTATGTAGGGTTTAGATTGGGTGATTTCTTCCACACCCATGCCCAAATTTCAAATTTAATCATGAATCCTCCTATTCAATTCCATGGGGTTTTACTCAAATGCTTGAAAATGTGATTTCTCTTCATGTGTTTTACTCAATTGTGTTTTAATTGTCGAATTATGAATGATGGGCAGGTTTTATATTGTTTTCTTGAAAATTTGTTTCAATCTTTTTAAATAAAAAATGCCCATTGGTGAGAGTTCATGAAAGTTATGATTTATGATGAATATTCAATATTTTGAGTTTATTGATGATGGAAAAGCATGATTTTCAAGTTATTCATGTTTATGAGCATATTTTTTGAAAGAAGTGAGTATGTCAAGTATTGGGCAATGCCCAAATGTTGAAGAATGATCTACAATTTATGAACGAATTACATGATTTATCGATTTATAATGTTGGCCGATAAAAAGGGCCTTTGATTCTTGGGTAAGCATGTTTTAAAGGGGATTAATGATGATGAATGTTATATTTTAGCTAATAAATTTTAATGCATGGTGTTATAGATTTACATATGAGCCTCTATGCATGTTTTTGGGAGCCATATCTATCACCGAGCAGCACGGCATTCAAAGGACTACGCTGGTGTCTCATAACCACGTGCCACCATGGGTTCCAATGTTATATATATTGTATTGATGCCGATCCCCTCAAATGTGATATCATGCCCTATGTACGAACCTCGCCAGGAAAGCCAGGGTTGACTCTACCCACTTGAGTGAGATAGTTGGGCATCATGAATGGCTCTACCATGATGGTGTCGGTTATGATGAGTCCTCCCATTGTTTCACATGTTTTATGCATTGTTATATTTATGTTATTGGCTCAAGATAAGTTTTGATAATGTTTACTTCCGATTATGATTATGTATGCTTTATGAATGAGTTGAAAGCCTAAGCCTTATGTTTTCTTACGGAGTTTATGATATATGCATGATGTCCTTCTCCTAATTTTACTTATGGGTTTTATTTTACTTTAAATGTCTGTTTTACTTAACTTTCATACTCGGTACATTCCACGTACTGACTGCATACTTTCTATGTTGTATCGTTTCATGATACAGGGTCTAGATCTCAGACTCATCCTCATCCTTAGTCCATCTAAGCTTACGCTTTCAGCTTATTGGTGAGTCATCATGTTTCGAGGGCTGTTTAATAGACTTTCATGTTGTTTACGTTTCAATATTGATCGGGTTAGTTGGAAATGTTGTCCCATCAACCCATCTTATGAATTAGAGGCTTTCATACAAGTATGTAGTTCTCAGCTGTGTATATGTCTCGTATTTCCTGACAGTATGCTATAATTACGTTTCCACAATGTTTTTATGATCATCATTCCTCTTATTTGAATGAGATTAGTTGTATGCATGCTCCATGGATCGACTTCGGGTGTCTCGGGGTCCCTTGTCCCGTGTCTACGATCCGGGTGCACGTCCGGGTCGTGACAGTATAGATGGTATCTCCCCATGAGTCATGCGAAACAGCCGTTGTGATAAATAGTGAGGTGCATCTACAGAACATTAAACCATGATTTATATTATGACCCTAGGTATCTTACCACGAGTTGTGGTATGTATTTTCATGAGAAATAGAAGGACCTTGTTTCTGGGACTTATACTACGACCCTATGTATGAGTCGTATTATCTAGTAACGACCCATCCTGAGGGGTCGTCCTTGAACACTGCCTCTTTGTTTTTGTATTTATATTTTTGAGTTCCCATCACTAATTATTCCTCCATAGATACCATGCCTCGAAAGGAGCGGCAGAGCAAGAAACAATAGGAAAAGAGGGTGCGGAAGGAGATTGCCTCCAAGAGGGCATTAAAGGACCAACTAACCAACTCAGAGACTGAGTCGAATGCAACTAGTGGTTCGGTGGAAAGCTATAATATTTCCACAAATGAGCATGGAGAGCCCCGAAACACTAGAGCACAGGCCAAATCCAAAGCACTAGTACATGCGACCACTTCGGTACGAGCTCCCCAGTCTGAAGATGGAGAAAGTGCATATAGGAGTGACTCCTGAGATGATTCAAATGTTGCTGAGGAATTCGGAGATGAAAATTTCAATGAGGAGAGTGACAAAGGTAGTGAAGAGGCTTCTCCACATCCGGCCAGATGAACAATTTCATAGGCTGTACTAGGATCTCATGAAATCTATCAATGATGCCACGCTCTGACGATGAAGGGTAACTTGAGGTAAAGTATACAAGAGTAGCCCAATATTGTGACTGAGGCATTGAATGAGGTCCCAGCCCTACAAAGATAGTTTGATCTTTATCATGTTGCATACAAAGCAAAGACTCTAGAGAAGTGCAATTCTGAAATGCTTTGGGAGTTCTATGCCAACTACCTGGCCACACTTGAGAACAAGACAACAAGAGGGAAGAAGGAAAAGGAACAACCTCGGCTAGATATTGTGACGGTTTAGGGGAGAGGAGTTGACATTATAGATAGTTCTGTCTCTCGATTATTGATGGCCCTGGGTTAGATGCTTTAGCTGCTGATAAGTTGGTAATTTAGCAACTAATTAGACTTTAAAACATGATCTTTTTCTTTGTTCTCAACTCATTTAGGAAGGTTTTATGCCTTTTCTCTTTGATTATTTAGGTATTCAACTTAAACAAAGAAAGTAAAGAAATTGAACAAAAAGCACAGTTACTGAAGGAAGAAGACTTGCATGCCACACTTCGGCACTTGAGAAATGCAGGTGCTATGTAGATAAGTGTTGTGCTCAACGCGCACAGTGGTACAAGTAATACAGTGGCCCTTTTTGAGAGCTGGATGTCGAACCCACAAGGACAGGACTAATTCAACGAATTATCAAGTTCAAGTTCAAGATTAACCTTCACAAGTGTTGATTATAGAATTTTTTGATAAATTCTAATTAAGTCTAGGGGTGATCACAAAATACATGAGAAACAATATACGAAGCAACTAGAGTTAAAGCCTAATAATCATGAAATCCCATAATTCTCAATGGATCGAGTATAAAAACTTCAGTTGCTGTCTCACATAATTAAAATGCTATGTTCATGGTATTTTGAGCCTCTAAACACGACAAACTAGTCTCACACCTACATCATTGGGCGGGGATGTAATGTCCTAATTCGTGAGAAATTTAAATACATGGATGTGTTTTATAGAGTTCGTACCCTTGATTATGGACTTTCATACCTCTAATCATTTAATCGGACTTAGTTTCACAACTACATCTATGAGTGGTGATGTGATAATTCGAAGCTAGTTTCTAGATTATCCCGTTTTAGTAACCAAGCAAGGAAAATTAGGTATAATTTCTATCCTAATTGCGAATCCTATCATAAAAGTAATAACTTTCTCCCTACATTCTCATTATCTAGCCTAGGGTTACTCTTTCAAGCTTTTACCCAAGCTTAACACGTATGTTTTCATGGTTATAAAGCATAAAAACTACCATAATAAAGAATGCAAGACAAAACAACAACTAAAAACTCAAACCAAGACGAATTCATGAATTTACAATCATTTTACATAGCCTCAACCCTAGAGGAAGGGTTTTAGCTACTCATGTTCGTACACATACTCAAAAACATGTTTAAAGTAGAGTACTTACAAGAATAATTAAAAGAAAATGAAAAATAAGGAACCCTAGGTAGAGTTCTTCCATTCTCCCTTCTCTCCTTTACGGTTTCCTAAAAATATTTTGTGACAAATGATTTTAGGAGTTAAGGTTTTAATTTATACTAATTGAAAATTTGCAAAATATAGCTGTGCATGGACTACCTCCGTGTCACGGAGCTGGGTGCCTCAATTTGCCTCCATGACACAGAGCAAACGCAGAAGCCTACTGGTTGGGCATGTTGTGGGCGTTGGCATGGTGCGATGCCTGTCGTGGCACGCTGCTGAACGCGCAGCTTTCCTGCCGTGGCATGGGCCTTTCACGCGCACCTGCCTGCCGTGGCGCGCTGCTGAACGTGCAACTCCCTTGCTGTGGCACGGTGCTCAGCACACTCCCCATGCTGTGTGGAACGTTGTGTCGCTCGGCATGTGCATGCTCTAGTGCAACATCATGCGACTCTTTTGCAATTTGTTCCGAGCTTCCTCCTTGAGCCTCAACCACCATATTTAGTCCCTTCTAAGCATTTTACACCTAGAAAACATGGGCTAATCACGTTGCTTAGTTTGTGAACATAATTATTAAAAATCACATGAGGATATAATTAATTAAATTGACAAACTCGACTAAATAAAGTTATAAAATAGCACTTGGAAACATAATTATGCCCAAGATCACTACCCCACACTTAAAGCCTGTTCGTCCTTGAACAACACTTTTACATCTCATACACATGAAGACTCACACATAGCTAGTTGAGGCAAAACAATTCAAGCAAGGGCTACAATGATTGTTTTAGATGGCAAGTTAAAAATAGAGCATGCAAGATTTAACCCTTAAAATAGAATATAACTATGTAAAGACTTCCTAACCTCAAGAATGGACTCTCAATCTCAACAAACTCATCCAAATTAACCGATCAAGACATCCGACATGAATTTGATTCTTCATCAAACATGTGCCCTCACAACAAGAGAGTTACCCATTTCTCGTTCACGATTATTCAAATTTAGAACATGTATGGGTCTATTCATAAGAAATAAGCTCACTCTCACAAAGAATTCACATGCCACATGTATTTACCCATAAGCTAGCTTTTAGTGTTTTACTCCACTAATTTAAGAATGTTTGAAAGTAAGATCAAGTAGGACTTAATGGGTTGTAATGTAAGCTAAGGGCGGGTACCTAGGTACTAATATGGTCAGTAATACTAACTATCTTCCCTAAGAGCTTTTAATACACCACATTTTCATTAGGAATTTCCATCCTCCTACTTCACCTTTATATTTTTCTACTCCCATTTTCCTCTTTTTTTTCTCCATCTCATTAGGAACACTTAGGTTGTTAATACGGAGTACTTGAGCAATTTTCTTTGATTTTCTTTTTCGCTCTTTACTTCTTTTACTCCCTACTAACACTTATTCATTTTTAAATAAGTGCATCTCTAGTCTTCTCATCAACTCCCCCAACTACTATTTTCCTTCTTATTTCATTTCTCACTCCTCAACTTCTTTGCAATTTTACATAAGCGCTTAGGAGTTTTTGATCAAATTAAAGGCTAAGGAAATGAAAGGATTAAGCTCATTTCGTGGCTAGCAAAGAATAGGCTAAAGGCTTAATGGTGCTAACTAGGATCAAACATTAACAGTAGGTAAAGTGAGGGATAATAATTAGGCTCATTCAAAGAAATGCCTAAATCATCTCCTACAATCTACATCCTTCATTTTGCTTTATATACACACCAGGTGAGTTCTAGACACTACACAATAGCATAGAATATTCAAAAACCTTACACACACAACACATGCTCAATTTAAGACAAATTCAACAGACTCTTAACTCAGCTAATCACAAGAATGCAAACTCCAGATTTAAACATATTGAGTCACATCCAAGAGCTTAGGTGTCTCAAATAGAGTTATACAACTGCTCACATGCTTCAAAATTTACAACACTTGCATCTCACAATCATCATAGCACATAACAAGAACATCAAGCCATCAATCAACTACGGATTCCAAAATAAAAACCTATTGACTAATTTTCCGTCAAGACTGTCGTCATCCATCCATCTCCAGAAATAGTCCTTAAGTATGACTAAAACAACTATGTACAGAAAAAGAAATTTTTTATTCATCGGTTCAAAGTGTCCCCCGTCGAAAAAGAACTGAAAAGAAAAACCAACAGGTGAGAGAATCATGCTCAACTCATCTTTTTCATCCAACAATACCTTACAAAGCACTAATTCTACCCAAAATCATTAAGCAAAAAATATTGAAATTTCCCTCACCCACACTTAAAATATGCTATGTCCCCAAAGCATCAAATGAAAATAAAAAAGGGTGAGAAATACTCCCTGAGGCCTCTAGGCCTAGCTGACAACATATTTTTCTTTATTTTTGTACAAGTGGTTTATCGACCGCACATTTTTTCCTCTTTCATGCTTCTTAGATTCTTCTTACAAGGGTACTCAAACTTCCCCTCCATCTGTGCTTAAGTCACCACCAAAAACAACAACAAGATGAAAATAAACAAAATCAACACAAAGGAAAAAATAAAATTGTACATGTGGTACCATTTGGTTGCCTCCCAAGCAGCGCCTAATTTTACGTCACGGCATGACGTGGACTATCCTTTTCAGGACATCCTCAAACCAATGTTCCCTTTTGAGAACCATCTTCTTCTCTTTTTATTTGTCGGGGAAATAGCCTCTACTCTTTCCCTCTCTTCTTCCAACTCCTTCTCTAACTGAAGCCCTCTATCAGATTTGGGCTGAAAAGTAATCATCTCCTACGGTCGTGGACCTATGGAATCTGCCACCCCACACTTAGCCTCTAAAAACACAATGACCTTACAAAGGTCTCTGTAGTGTGTGGGTGGGTTGATATCTTGGTAGACCCGAAAGAGTTCTTCTTCATCATCGACCCTCATTTTCAGGGTTCCTGCTCTTACATTAATAATTGCTCCTCCAGTGGCCAAGAATGGTCGTCTCAAGATAAGGGGTGCCTTGTCATCAACTTTAAAATCGAGTATGATGAAATCAATGGGTATAATGAACTTACCCACTTTGATGAGAAGGTCCTTGATTATTCCATCTGGTGCCACTTGAGACTTGTTTGCCAGCTGCAGCATCATTCGTGTTGGCCTCGGCTGACCCAACCCCAAGGTGTTAAGAAATGATAGGGGCATTAGATTCATTGCTTCCCCTAAATCACATAGAGCTCTTATTACTTCATCTTAACCAATTTGTATAGGGAGGGTAAAAATCCCTATGTCTTTGAGCTTTTTCGGTATCTTGCTCATTACCCTAGGGCTGCACTCCTCAGCCAGTGGCACTGTCTGAGCATCCACCAATCTGACTTTGTTGGCCACCACATCTTTCAAGTACTTATCATACTTGGGCATTCCCTGTAAAACATCAAGAAAAGGAAAATTTATGTGAAGTTCTTTAAAAATATCAAAGAACCTTAAAGCATTCCTCCTCCTTGCTCTTTTTCAGTCTTTGCGGGAAAGGTGGTGGTGGTCTCTGTGTTGGCTGCAATGATGATTTTGCATTCTATTGCACATCACTCTAATTATCACCCTTGTCCGTCGGTGGCCCCTTTCTAACCAACTCCGGCTGCACCTCATTTTTCTTTTCCTTCCGCGGTGTATCAGCATATTACTTGCCACTCCTCAGTCTGATGGCATTGACCTATTGGGGGATTGCATCTGTGTCACTGGCTAACCCTCCCTGAGGTTTGGTATGATGAGCAACTACTATTTGACCCATATGCTTCTCTAGATTGCGTGTGCCCAACTGCTGATTTTTCAAATCTGATGCCATCCTCGCCTGATTCTCTACTAATTAGGTTTGTGTTGCCATAATCTTTTGTAACATCTCCTCAATGTTGTTGCTCGACTGGCCACCATTCTGCCTGTTCTGCTACTAATACTACTGCTGTTGAGGTTGCTGGTAGCTTTGACTTTGATTTCCACCCCAAGAAAAATTCAGGTGGCTCTGCCAATTCTTGTTGTAATTGTTCCCAAAATTCTGATTGT
>JACEIK010000817.1:302760-322888 GCA_018107945.1 Datura stramonium
CAATTGCATGATTCTTATATCCCCATTCATGGGTACAATTAGATTGAGTTGATATTGTTGATTTACAAAGCTTGGGCGGATTCTAACTTATTTTCTCTTATAAAAATTGTATTTTTCTAAAATATTTTAATCTAAAACGCCCATGGGTGAATAGTTCATAGAAGAGGTGATTGTGATACGTTTGTGATGATGATGAAGTGGATAAAGAAATCATGTTTCTAACCCTACCCATGATTGTATTGATTCTTTCAAAGTGAATTGAATAAACCAAAGCATTATAGATTTTTGGGTGATACCCACATGATGTTTTAAAGTAATGATTTTCCCCAACATAATCTTACCACATGATTTGAAGTGAAATTTTCCTCAACTCTTATTATAAATTCTAGCTTGTAGTATGTTTCAAAATAAAGCCTTATATATGCATGAAATCGTAATTTTGGGTGGTGTGTCACTATATGCTTTGTTCATAGACAATGTTAAGCTTCATTTACGATGTATGTTGAGTCTATGGATGATGTTATTATGAGCTTTTTCGATAGAAATTGTTGAGCTTCGTCGATTGACAATGTTGATCTTCGTTATATATGATATAGAGCACTGCATGTTTTGGGAGAAGAGTCTAGTACCGAGCGGGTTAAGGGTCAATCACCCTATACCCTAGAAGTATGAGGCAACGTAGGTTACTGCTATTATATTATTGGGACCTCCCTTGTGAGCTATCCCCGGACGATTAGCCCTTCAGCTTGATATCAATATCATGGTAGCGTCCTTAGCCCTTGCAAGATTTTGGACGGCTCTTCCCACTTGAGTGTAATAGTCAGGAACACATAATCCCTATCATGGTATGTCGGTTAAGTGACGATTCTCCCATTGTCTGTATGATTCAGATTTGCATTTTCATTACTCATGAATATTAGTATGCATGCATGTTCTAACAATAAGGTTTGACTCAGTATTTGGCTTTCCCATAATTGTTTCATCTCAACTTTGAGTCATTCGAGTTAGTTGGTGTTATAAAGTTATGCATCGTCACATCATGGAGGGATTTTGATTTCGAAAGAATGTATGTGAGCCCTCTTAGTTTTATAAAAGTTTATGTTACGAAATGATATGTTAAAATGAGTTTACTTATCATAACGGTTTTACTTACCTTGCATGCTCTGTACATTCGACGTACTGACCGCATACTTTCTATGTTGTATCATTTTATGATACAAGGTCCGGATCTCAGGCTCGTCCTCATCCCTAGTCCATCTCAGCTTGTGCTATCAGCTCATTGGTGATTCCTCATGTTCTGAGGGTTGTTGATAGACTTTTATATTATCTTGAGCTTCAGTATTGTTTGAGTTAGTTGGGGATGTTGTCCCATTAACCCATCGTATGTAGTAGAGGCTTTCAGACTAGTATGTAGTACTCAGCTCTTGTATACATTTTATATTCCATGTGGTTATGCTATGGTTATGATTCCAATATGTTTTTATGATTATCTTCCTGCTTATCTGAATGAAGTTAGTTGTGTGCATGAGCCATGGGTCTACTTGGGGTCCCTCTGGGTCCCTTGTCCCGTGTCTACGATCCGAGCCTCCGCTCAGATTGTGAAAATCTTGCTATCAGAGCCATATTTTGATGTGTCCTAGGGGAGTCTAAAATCTGTATTAGGTAGAGTCTTTTTTATGGGTGTGAAGCGCGCCACACTTATGACGAAGAGACTACTAAATGTTTTAGGAAATGTTCCCTTTATTCATGATCTATGTCGTGCGATGAAAAAGCCTTTCAAAATCATGGCTCCTCAAGGAATGAATGGAAGGAGGAATGGAGATGGTGAGGGCCACGAGGATGGAAACGGTCATGACCATCAGCAAACCCTTCCAGTTCAGGAGCCTCAGGCACCGGAGCCAGCCGCCTACACTGAGTTTCGATCTGCAATCCAGATGCTTACGCAGGCCTTGACTGCTCAGGTCAATCAGCAGGTTGTTGCGCATGTTTTGAAAAATGGCAGTGCAGCGGCAGCTCGAGTTAGGGACTTCTTGAGGATGAACCCTCCAGAGTTTCTTAGGTCCAAGGTAGATGAATACCCACATGAGTTCGTGGATGAGGTTATCAAGATCACCCAGGTCATGGGGGTGAGTAGCGCTAAGTGCGGAGAATTGGCCTCCTACCATTTGAAGGGGGTTGCACATATCTTATTCTGTCAATGGAAGGATAGCAGGTTCGCCGGAGTAGGTCTTGTCACTTAGGAAGAGTTCCATGTTGCATTCCTAGATCAATTTTTCCCTCGAGAGATGAGGGAGTTGAAGGAAGCCGAGTTTTTAACTCTGAAGCAAGGAAGGTTGATAGTACTAGAGTATTCCCTTGAGTTCACCTGCCTATCGAAGTATGCTCTTGAGTTAGTGGCTGACCAAAGGGCGCGAGTGAGCAGGTTTGTGCATGGGATAGCAGGTTACTTGGATAAAGAATGTAGGATTTCTATGCTCTATCAAGACATGGACTTTCCTTAGATGGTTCTATATGCCCAGCAGATGGAGGCGGCATATTCGAGAGAGAGAGAGGCCATGAGGAC
The DNA here is from genome assembly GCA_018107945.1 of Datura stramonium. Taxonomy (NCBI): domain Eukaryota; kingdom Viridiplantae; phylum Streptophyta; class Magnoliopsida; order Solanales; family Solanaceae; genus Datura; species Datura stramonium. The sequence continues at coordinate 305,324 of JACEIK010000817.1, forward strand.
CAGGATTGGTGATCACAGATTTCCTCAGCCTATGTCAGGAGGTGGGCACCGTCAGCAGACCCACCAGAGATCATCTGCCCCAGCTTCATCAGCTTTGAGTGTGCCATCTCAGCCTAGGCATGATCAGAGAGGGCGAGCATAAGACACGAGGGGTTAGAGCAACAGACCCACAGATTCAGGTGTTCTAGCTTGCCGCAGATATGGCCGAGTGCATACAGGCCAGTGCTTGGAAGGTTCGGGTGTGTGTTACGGGTGAAGGCAACCCAGAAATATGCTCAAAGATTGTCCATCAGCGAGACAGGATCAGGTTGGGGGTCGTGGCCCAACTTCTAGCTCAGTAGCCCCACCCTCTCGCTCCGCACTTCAGGGGGCATCTACCAGTGTAGCTGGCGGTCAGCGCCAGAACAGATTCTATGCCCTAGCATCCTGTCAGGAGTAGGAGCTCTCCCCAGATGTGGTTAATAGTATGTTACGTGTCTTCCATGTTGATATTTATGCTCTGTTAGATCTCGGGGTCACCTTGTACTTTATGACACCTTATATAGCCAGTAGATTCGGTGTTAGTCCCGATGTCTTGTCAGAAACCTTTTCAGTTTCTACTCTTCTAGGTGATTCAGTTACTCTAGACGAGTGTATAAATATTACCCAGTCTTGGTCCTCCATAAGGTCACCTCAGCAGATCTAATAGAGTTATCCATGACTGATTTTGATGTTATTCTCAGCATGGATTGGTTGTATGCTTGTGATGCTTTCATTAATTGCAGGACCCGATCAGTAGAGTTTAAATTTCCGAGTGAACCAGTCTTAGAATGGAAGGGTAGTTCAGATGTGCCTGTAGGTCGCTTCGTTTCCTACCTCAAGGACAGGAAGATGATTTCTAAGGGTTGCATGTATCATATGTTTAGGGTCAAGGATGTTGAGTTTGAGACCCCCACTATCCAGTCAGTTCTAGTAGTACATGAGTATCCAAATGTCTTTCTTGATGATTTGCTAAGTATTACTCCCGAGAAGGAGATTGACTTCGGTATTGACCTCCTTCCCAATATGTAGCCTATATCTATTCCTCCCTACAGGATGGCTCCAACTGAGTTAAAAGAGTTGAAGGATCAGTTAATGGATTTACTAGATAAAGGCTTCATTAGACCGAGCCAGTCTCCATGGGGTGCACCAGTTTTATTTGTTCGGAAGAAAGATGGTTCCTTTCGTATGTGCATTGATTTGATAGTTGAACAAAGTCACTGTCAAGAACAGGTACCCCTTACATAGGATTGATGATTTGTTTGATTAGCTTCAGGGTGCTAAGTGCTTCTCGAAAATAGATCCCAGATCTCGGTATCATCAGCTCGGAATTCGGGAGAGTGATATCTCGAAGACGACATTTAGAACACGGTAGGTCATTACGAGTTTGTAGTTATGTCTTTTGGACTAACTAATGCTCCTGCAACTTTTATGGATCTAATGAACAGGGTGTTCAAGGCATATTTGGACATGTTTGTGATTGTGTTCATTGATGACATCCTTATATACTCATGAAGTGAGGAGGAGCATGCCGCTTACGTGAGGATAGTGCTTCAGACGCTCAAAGGTCATCAGTTGTATCCAAAGTTCAGCAAATGTGAGTTTTGGTTGAGCTCGGTGATATTTTTAGGCCATGTGGTATAAGGAGAGGGCATAAAAGTAGACTCTTAGAAGATCGAGGTGGTAAAGAACTGGCCCAGACCGGTGAACCCATCAAATATGAGGAGCTTTTTGGGCTTAGCAGGTTACTATCGTAGATTCGTGGAGGGTTTTTAATCTATTGCAGCACCATTGACCAGATGACTCAGAAGAAGATGAAGTTCCAATGGTTGGGTGCTTGTGAGAAAAGCTTCCTATATTTGAAGACCCAACTCACTACAACACCAATGTTGACCTTACTGGAGGGTACTGATGGCTTTGTTGAATATTGTGATGCTTCGAGAGTCGGACTAGGATGTGTGTTGATGCAGCATGGGAAGGTAATAGCATATGCCTCGAGACAGCTGAAAGTTCATGAAAAGAATTATCCAACCCATGATCTTGAGATGGCTACGGTGGTGTTTGCATTGAAGATATGGCGTGATTACTTGTATGGGGTCCACGTGGATGTATTTACGGATCACAAGAGCTTGCAATATGTGTTCAAACAGATGATCTAAATCTTCAGCAAAGGAGGTAATTGGAGTTACTAAAGGACTATGACATGGTGTCATCTACCACCCGGGCAAGGCTAATGTTGTTGCGGATGCACTTAGTAGGCTCTCTATGGAATGTGTGTCCCATGTGGATTAGGGAAGGAAGGAGTTGGTGAAGGATGTCCACCGACGTGCAAGACTGGGGGTTAGATTGATCGACTCGACCGACAACGGCGTTGTTGTGCATAATAGGATAGAATCATCCTTGGTGGTTGATGTCAAGTCTAAGAAAGATGAGGATCCAATTTGCTGAAGGAGGCGGTGCAGAGTCAAAAGGTGGAGGTTTTCTCCCAAGGGAGAGATGATGCGTTATGATATCTAGGTCATCTATGTGTCCCAGATGTTGAAGATTTGAGAGTTAGGATATTGCATGAGGCACATGGTACCATATATTCTGTTCATCTAGGATCCATGAAGATGTATCGGGACTTGCAAGAAATCTATTGGTGGGATGGAATGAAAAGGGATATTGCAGAGTTCGTAGACAAATGTCCAAATTGTCAGCAAGTGAAGGTTGAGCATCAAAGGCTGGGAGGCGTACTTCAGGATATTAGCATTCCCACTTGGAAGTGGGAAGAGATTAATATGGATTTCATTACAGGCCTACCTCGCACTCGATGACTTTATGATTCCATTTGGGTGGTGGTCGGCAGGTTAACCAAGGCTGCACACTTTCTACCGGTCAAGACCACGAATTCAACAGATGACTATGCTAGGTTGTATATTCGAGAGTTGGTTGTGCTTCACGAAGTGCCCTTGTCCATTATTTCAAACCGAGGTACTCAGTTTACCTCTCAGTTTTGGCGGTCTTTCTAAAAAGGGCTTGGGACTCAGGTTAAGCTTAGCACAGCGTTCCATCCACAAATGGATGGCTAGGCGGAGTGGACAATTCGAACTCTCGAGGACATGTTGAGAGCTTGTGTGATGGACTTTAAAGGTAGTTGGGATAATCACTTGCCCTTGATCGAGTTTTCTTATATTAATAGCTATCACTCCAGTATCCAAATGGCACCGTTCGAGGCTCTCTATGGGCGGAGGTGTAGATCACCCATCGGGTGGTTTGATGTTGCTGAGGCAACCATGATAGAGCCTGATTTGGTTCATGAAGCCATGGTAAAATTTCGGTTGATAAGGGACAGGATGAATATTTCTCAGAGTCGTTAGAAATCATATGCTGATGTGAGGAGAAGAGATCTGGAGTTTGAGGTGGACGATTGGGTATTTCTAAAGGTTTCTCCCATGAAGGGAGTAATGCGGTTCGGAAAAAAAAGGAAACTCAGTCCCCGCTATGTTGGTGTCTACTGGGTTGTGAGGAGAGTTGGTAAGGTGTCATATGAGTTGGACTTGCCATCGGAGTTATCTTCAGTTCATCCTGTCTTCCAAGTGTCACTTTTGAAGAAGTGTTTGGAGGACCCAGCCTTGGTGGTCCCGGTAGACAGCATTGGGGTAAAAGACAGCCTCAGTTATGAGGAAATTTCCATTGAAATCTTGGATCATCAGGTTCGGAAGTTGAGGAACAAAGAAGTAGCTTCGATTAAAGTATTGTGGAGAAATAAGCATGATTAGGGAGCTATGTGGGAAGCCAAAGGGAATATGATGGCTAAATACCCACATTTGTTCTTTGCCAGTTCGTTTCAGCTTGAGGTATCAATTCTGCACTCAGACTCTAATTAGTTTTCATGTTTGAACTATGTGCGCAAGTTTCTTTTATGTATGTAGATGTGTGTATGATTGGTGAATATAGTTCAGTTGTATAGTTCAAAATGAAGGTAGTCATTCCGCCACTTTTCAGCTTAGATGATCAATATTTGATTATGATAATTGCATGTTTCTGTTTTCTGATTGTTTTCTACATTCGATGACGAATGTTCCCAAGGGGGAGATATTGTAATACCACGGAAGTGCTTAGGAATAAACTGAGGAGTTAAAATTCGAAATGTAGAAATCTGGGAAAAATGTTGCATGACGAGCCACAGAACGACTCATAGTAGCAAACCATGAGCTGTTGTATGTGGTTGTGGTGTGAAGCCAGGCCTGGTAGAAGGTTGGACCACGGGCGTCACAATGACCCGTTGTCAGAAGGAACGGGCCACTGTTAGTGGTCGTGAGAAGGAAGTGGATATGGGCAGAAGCTAAGACGGATTGAAACCACGGTCCGTTGTTTGGAAGGAGACTCATCCTGTTAATCCGTGTGTTTAAATTAGGAACTGGGAAGTTTTGTAGTCTAGACCACGGACGTATACCACGGGGCATGCTACCTTCCCATGGTCCGTTGGTCCAATCGTGGGATTGTCTAGTGCAAGTTTTTCTACGATTTTAGTAAGGGAATTTTCATAATGTTCTAGTCCTAAGGCTTTATACTACATCGTTTAGGGCTCGTTTTGAAGGGTTTTAGTAGGGTAAGACCTATTCTAAGTGCAGACACCCCATGCATGCAAGGTTGAAGGCTTGAAGGAGGTAATTCAAGGACAAAATTCAAGTTTTCCTTTTGAATCTGATCTTGGGAAATTGAAGGGTGATAGAATTCCTCATTTCCAGGTTTGTAGGGTTTTAATGGGTGTCTCCCTACCACACTTATGGCCAAATTCCTATAGAATTGTGTTAAAACTATAAATGGTCAAGTATGGAGTTTTGATCAATTGCATGATTCTTATATCTCCATTCATGGGTATGATTAGATTGAGTTGATATTGATGATTTACAAAGCTTGGGCTGATTCTAACTTGTTTTCTCTTATAAAAATTGTTTTTTTCCAAAAATTTGAATCTAAAGCACCCTGGGTGAATAGTTCATACAAGAGGTGATTGTGATACACGTGTGATGATTATGAAGTGAATAACGAAAGCATCTTTCTAACCCTACCCATGATTGTATTGATTCTTCCAAAGTTAGGAATAAAGCCAAACATGATAGAGTTTTGTGTGATACCCGCATGATGTTTTAAAGTAATGATTTTCCCCAACATAATCTTACCACATGGTTTGAAGTGAAATTTTCCTCAACTCTTATTATAAATTCTAGCTTGTTGTATGTTTTTAAATAAGGCCTCATATATGCATGAAATCGTAATTTGGGGGGGGGGTGTCACAATAAGCTTTGTCGATTGACAATGCTAAGCTTCATTTACATATGATGTTGAGTCATTGCATGATGCTATTATGAGCTTTGTCGATAGATAATATTGATCTTTGTTCCGTACGATGTTGAGTTATGCATGATTCATATTGAGCTTCGTCATTAGGCAATGTTGAGCTTCGTCAATTGATGATGTTGAGCTTCGTTATATACGATGTAAAGCATTGCATGTTTTGGGAGAACTACGCGCCAACATAGGTTGCTGCTATTATATTATTGGACCTCCCTTGTGAGCTATCCCCGACCGATTTTCCCTTCAGCTTGATATCGATATCATGGTAGCATCCTTAGTCCTGGAAAGATTTTGGAAGGCTCTGCCTACTTGAGTGTAATAGTGGAGACCATGTAAGCTTTATCGTGGTAGGTCGATTAAGTGACGAGTCTCCCATTGTCTGTATGATTCAGATTTGCATATTCCTTACTCATGATTATTATGTATGCATTCATATTCTAACAGTAAGGTTTGACTAAATGTTCAGCTTTCCCATATTGTTGCATCTCAGCTTTGAGTAATTCGAGTTAGTTGGTGTTATAATGTTATGCATTGTCACATCATGGAGGGATTTTGATTTTGAAAGAACGCATGTGCGCCCTCTTACTTTTCTAAAGGTTTATGTTACGAAATGATATGTTTGAATGATTTTACTTATTATAGCGGTTTTACTTACCTTTCATACTCGGTACCTTCCACGTACTAACCGAATACTTTTTAGGTTGTATTGTTTCAGGATACAGGGTCCAGATCTCAGGCTCGTCCTCATCCCTAGTCCATCTCAGCTTGCGCTATTATTTCATTGTTGAGTCCTCATGTTCCAAGGGTTGTTGACATACTTTTATGTTATCTTGAGTTTTAGTATTATTCGGATTAGTTGAAGATGTTTTCCCATCAACTCATTATATGTAGTAGAGACTTTCAGACTAGTATGTAGTACTCAACTCTTGTATACGTTCTGTATTCCGTGAGGTTATGCTATGGTTATGTTTCTGCTATGTTTTTATGATTATCTTCCTGCTTATCTGATGAGGTTAGTTGTGTGCATGAGCTATGGGTCGACTTGGGGTCCCTCGGGGTCCCTTGTCCCGTGTCTACGATCTGGGCCTCCGCTCAGGTCGTGCCACGACCTCTACCCTAGCCTTGTATGACTTCTGGAAGATCTCTAAGAATATGACCAGGCTTTCCACACCCGAAACATGCACCTATTCCCGCTAAGCACTAACTGGTGTGCCTCCTATCACACTTGTCACACCCTATAATACTGGGCTCCATCGACTAGCTCCCTTGAACTCGAGAGCCTAATGCCCATCCTCTTTGATCACGCCTAGACCTAGATGGCACGCTGGCTAATGACAACGCTTGGACTGATGATCTCTGGTAGGACTGCTGGTGATGGCCCCCACCAGACCAGTGCTGAGAGAATCCAAAACTATCTCTCCTGGCCCTCTTGGCCTCTCTCTCTCTCCCTCATCTGCACCGCCTCCATATGTTGCGCATACAAGACAAATTGGGAGAAGTCGGTGTCTTAATGTAGCATAGTGGTCCTTCAATCATTGACCATGTAATTTGTTACCCAATTCACAAATATTCTCACCCGAGCCCTCTGATCGGCCACCATTTTTTGTGCATATTTGGACAAGCCGGCGAACTCTAGAGCATACTCCTTGTCGGTCATATTTTTCAATCTCAGATTCACAAACTCTGCTTCCTTGATTTGCCTCCTCTCTCAGGGAAAGAGTCGCTCCAAGAATGCGGTGAGAAAGTCATCCCAACCAATGGGACCCGCTCCGACTCCCCGGCCATCCTTCTTTTATCGGTACCAAATATGAGTAACCCCCACCATCTGATTAGAGGCTAGGTCTGCACACTCCTCCCCCGCCACCCCCATAATGTGGGTGATCTTTTGAATCTCCTCGACGAACTCATGTGGCTACTCTTCCTCTCTCAAACGAAGAAACACAAGGGGATTCATCCTGAGGAAATCCCTAACCCTAGACGCCGCTTTGTTCCCATTCTAGGGAACTTAAGCCATTGCTTTCTGATTGACCTGAGAGGTCAATGCGTGCACCAACATCTGGATAGCTGCCCTAAGATCAGCATGGGTAACCTTCTCGGGTATATGATCCTCTGGGGTTGGTGGGGCTTGATGGTGCCCGTCTCCGTTGCCATCCTCGTGGCCATTTCCATTTTAATTGTTGTTCCTTTTTCCATTAACTCGACGTGGATGCATTATACTGCAAACGCATATAGCATGAGTTATAAGTATAGAGAGATACTTCATCACACGATATAGATCATGAAAGAAGGGAAATTTCCTAAAATGTGTCATAGCCTCTTCTTCATAAGTATGGCGCTCTTCACACCCATAAAAATTCTCTACTGAAAGTGGCTTTCAGACACCCTAGGATACACTGAATCATTGCTCTGATACAAAATTTGTCACGACCCGAACATAGGCCCAGATCTAGATATGGAATCTAGAACCATAAATGGCTCTAAGTCGACCCATGGCATGAACATAAAAGATGAAGCTCAAGATAATTAAAGTTGAAGACTAAATTCTGAAATAGTGGAAGTCTGAATAGTAAAACATTCAACAACTGAAAACACAAAATAAAGAATCTGAAGCTGGAAATACAAACTACGTTCAAAAAGCTTATACAAACTGACGAGCTGATGGAACAACATCCCGAACTAGCTCGCTAGAAGTCTGAAACTGAAAATGAACATAACTCAACTATCCAAAAGTGCTCAAACGATGAGGACTCACCAACAAGCTGTCTAGTGAAACTCTAGAAAATGGCTAGCGGTGAGACTGAACCTGAACGTCTAAGCCTAAATCATTAAATGATACAGTATAGAGTATGTCGTCATTACTTGGAATGTATCGAGTATGCAAGGTAAGTAAAACAGGCTAAGTAAGTAAAACTGAAAACATGCATAACATAGGTCATATCATTACAAGATTCTTAGATTAAGGAGTGCATGCTGATATCTCGAAAACATGAATAAACATAACTGAATCTCATAACTGAAACGAATGACCCAAAGCTGAAACTGATGATCATAAGTAAAATTGATAAACTAAATATTGGGTCAAACCTGTTTAAAATATAATATAATAACTGATGAACATGCATAACTGAAATTATGAGGATCAGTGGGAGACTCTTAATACAACAGACATAATCACAATAGAGCTTATATGATCCTAACTATTACACTCAAGTGGGCAGTGAAATCCAAAGCCTTGGCATGGCTAAGAGTGCTCCATGATATCGATATCAAGCTGAAGGCCCCTTAGGGGTGGGAAATCTCACAAGGGAAGTCCCAATGAATCATAAAAAACCTATGTTGGCACGTAGTTCTGAGGCTCGAGGTTTACCTGAACACCCAACCTACTCGGTGCTAGAAACTACTCCCAAAGATGTGCATATGCTCTTCATTGTTTTTCATCAAAGTTGAACCATCATTTCTCAACAAAGCAGATCATGAAATTATATACATTGTCTGAAATCTGAATATGAGGAGCCTTGACTCAAAACATACCATAAGTTGAAAGTGGGAGTCTAGACTCCAAAATGATGTGATCAGATAACATCATAAACTTTAACTAACTTATTTAAATATACCTAGATCATGTGGGCTTGCCCGAACTTTAACATGCTTGAAATAGACTTACTAGTCCAAAATTATGGACTCAAACGTGGATAATTCATAAACGCTCTTTCATGCTAAACATATCATCATGCTTGATAAACATAGATCATAATCATAACTTTTCATGAAACTTGCATAATTAGACATAATATTTTGAAAACTAGAAATCATTAATTGTAATTCAGAATAAGTATAAAACATGCCCATGAATCTTAATAAATCATTTAAAACATGAAGGGAATTGACCCATGATTAAAACATAGAGAATTCATACTTTGGGTTAAAACCCCATGGAATAATACACTTGAATTCATGAACTTGAGATAGGATTTGGGCATGAGAGTGAAGGGAAACTCTGATCCATGATCCTAAATATCTGGGAAATCTGATTCTACACCCTTCCTTGAAACCCCAAGTGATTTGGGGAAGAACTAGGAGAATTCTCAAGCTTGATCTTCAATAGAACCCTCTAATCTTGAGTGCATGGGAGAGAATGGCATAGGATAGGCTAAGCACTATTTAAACCCTCCTAACAGAGCTTAAAATGATGTAGTTTAGGACTTAGGATCATAGGAATTACAAAAACACCTTTACTATAAAAACGCTGAAAAATATACTCTACCAGTACTTACGAGGGATGTCACAAGTCGCGAGGTAGGGGATGACTCGTGGTGTCCATTCATGAATTCTACTGGATAAATCTACCTCAAATTCTTCCTTCTAACCATGACCAACCCCATGGGTCATGAAGTGAGTTCATGGCTCATGGCATCCACCCGTGGTCACCCTCTGACCACAACTGCCTACCTGCCAACCTCTACCTCACGAGTCACTCCACGAATCGTGGAGTAACCTCACAGGTCACTGGGCGATTAATCCTATGACCTAGTAGAATATTTCTATTTTCTCTGCTTTCACCCTCAGGTCTGATCTTAGTGAATTTTGAGGTATTACATGTAGACAAGAGCTAAGATCGGAGCCTAGATCTAGAAAAGAGTTGATATGCTCCTTTCTTTCATGAGCCGTATGTTTTTTTTAGTTATTTTGAGTTTTTGTGTACATATGGGTTTGTCGGAGATCTATCTTGTGTATTTAGTACTATTTACTCTTTTAGTGGCATTTGTGGACTAGTTGTATAGTTGTTCAATTTTAGTTCAGTTTGTGGTCTAGCTGGCCTTCTGTAGTTCTTTTTAGTGGTTATGATGGCCTTATTGGCATTCTATATTGTCATGTTTGTTGAGACATGGCCGGTCCATGTCCATGTTATACTTCACTATGATAGGTAGCCCAAATGGCATAAGGGTTATAGTTCAGATTCTATATAGCCAACTTCTCGATCACATTGAAATCGAGTGCCAGTGTGCCCTACCCCAGTTTTGCGGAGGACAAACCTGGTATCATAGCGAAGTCATATCCCAAGGAGTCCACATAGTCGTGTCTAATAGAGCCTTAAATATGGGTATGTTGTGCACCATACCCATTATTAGGAGGCTATAGGACATTCAAGAGTTGTTTCACTTATTTTACTATTAGTTCGTGTTATAGAGAGAGGTCATAAGTATTGTGATATCTAAGTCATGTTATTGTTTTAGAGTATGCCGGTGATAAAGAGTATGACTACGCGGTTGATTGGCATAACCAAAGAAGAGGGCACTAGTCTCCCTTCAGTGGATTAGAGCGATATGTCAGAGGCTCAAAGTGAGTTCCCTGCCCAAGGTGCTATAGTTCCACCAGCACTAATTAGAGCAACGACAGGTAGGCCTCAAACTCCTACTGTACCATCAATATTTGAGGGTGATAGAGTGGAAGCCCCTCCCGCACCTGTGGTATCTCTAGTTGCCCCAAAAGGATAGGGTCTTGAGGGAGCTGTTCACGTGATGGCTCATATTACTGCTGGACAAGAGTAATGGTTGGAGGGGATGGACGGACATAGAGATCAGGTAGCTAAGAGTTCTATAGCCCGTGAGTTCTTGTATTTTATCCCTCTAGCGCTTATTCGATTAAACTCGAGTGAGGACACCCAGGATTTCATTGATCACACCTACGGTGTGCAGAAGGTCATATGAGCGATAGGGATAGAGGGGGTAGATTTGGCTGCATTCAGACTGTATGATGTGGCTAATTTATGATATGAGGTTTGGGCTCAATCCAGAGTATCTGATGCATAGCCAGCTGAGTGGGAGGAGTTCTCTGAGGCCTTTATGTACCAGTATCTGCCCGGGAGCTTCGACTGCTCAAGCGAAGCAATTTTTTCATTTAGAGCAGGGTAGTATGAGTGTGGGGGAGTATTTCCATCAAAAATTCTTTGTCTAGGTATGCTTCGCACCTGGTTCATAAGATGGAGGATAGGATTTATCGATTCGTGCGAGGCTAGGGACCTATATAGCTAGTGATTCTTTAGGGGTATTCATGAGTTAGTACTTTACCAACTCATTAGGCTTTTAAGAATTAGTTATTGCTTGTTTTTCATACAATTCAAAAAGTTTCTATTCCCTTTTTCTTCTCTATGCAGGCACTTGAAGGCGACAAAACTAATGGAGGATTTAAACTTTAAGTGAGCTGCTAAAGACATGCTTTTTGTGGATCCAAACTAGTGAAATGCGGTGTAATGCCAGAGAGACTACGTTGCACCTATGTTTGGACCTGCTCTAGCGGATCTCCACCTACATTTTTCCCCTGCTCCAGTGGATTGGCACATGTTAAATACATGACGAAGGGCAAGTGACCCATTTCGTTGATCGATGGGCAAAGATGTCCAGAAAGGATCCCAAAGTACCTAGACGCCTCCAAGGGAAATTTTGAAAAGTTATACACAAGAAAGTACAAATATTTATCACCCTAAATTGTACATCACAAATTCATGGATTCATAGAGAGATTTTAGAAAGTTTTACACATTATAGAATTGTAGAATTAGAAAGTACTTTTCTTCTTCTTCTTCTTCTTCTTCTACTTCTTCAACCGAGTAATTCCACCATTGTTGCAGATATTGTGAAGCAAAATTTGTGAACCCATGTGATGAATTTCTAGGTAAGTCCTCTTGGTATCTTTTCTCTCTCTGTAAATATGAGTAGCTAACTTGCTAGCTAGGGATGTGTGCATGGTGGGTTTGTAAATATGAATGGGTATTGATTAATTTTTCTTGAATTCTATATGCAAGTATAGATCTATTTTTTTCTCTAAATTTTAATTATAAAAATTGATGGTTGCAAACATGAATTTTGTTTACTTTTCTTGCTACTTGCGAAAGAAGGGTGAGAATTGAGTGAGAAAAATAATAGGGAGGATTTGGAGTGTTGATGTGTGGATATGAGCTAGAGATAGTCAAAACCCACATTCCCACTCTATTAATGTTTCAAGGCTAGAGATAGCTTGATTTTTCCTCAAGTTCTTGTGGTTGATAATTTGAATTTGGTATTAGTGTTTGAGAAAACCTAAGGAATAAACATTCTTGTGGTTTAAAAATGAGAGAATGTATTTTATCCACTGCTATCTATGCTAAATTTTATTCTAAGGCAATGAAGTAAATCCCGTTCAAGTTTTTAGCCTATCAATAGCACACCCCTAGCTATCTCACTTGTGATTGCAATAATCGGAGTTCCTCTCACATAGTTCTAAATTTAAATTTGATATTTCTTTCTCTTTTTCCCCCATTTTTACTTTTCGAATGTTGAACAATGATGCATTCTAGTTTGATTTAGTTTATAACTTTTGGATTATCGAATCAATTCCTTGTGCGATTCAGCCTCGACACCTGTCGGGTATATTTGTTCTTAACAACGACCGATACCACCTCCCTTAATTGGGAGAGTTGTATCAAACGTTATCAAGAAACGGCGTCGTTGCCGAAGAATTGAGCTATGATAGGCAATAGTATTTTATTGGTTCAAATATGTTTTGCATCTTGTGTTGTTTTTATTTTTATATTTTTTATCTTTATTATGGCACTGTGGAATGAATGGAGCTTTGGTGGTTTCAACCCCTATCTTGATGACCTGTGTCCCTATTGTGAAGGACCCTACCTTTTGCAAGGTTGTGACTACACCCCTAGAAGAGATATTTGTGCACCTTTTTTATCCTATGGTGGGTATAGCTGCACTTTATGTGGTGGTCATGGTATACATTAGGGTTGTTGTCCCAATTAGTGCACTTCTCAATATACTTGTTCTGATATAAATGATTGTTGTGCTCTTGAGATTGATAGGAATGATGCCATGGCATGTGAGGGACAAAGTGCTACATGTGATCGCATAGAATCCATGCTTCAAGCTTTTTTGGAGCGGGAGTCTAATTCGGAGATGGAAGGAAACTCCTTAATGCCCATAAAATTATCGACTCCTCAAGAAGAAAACTATAGTTCTCTAAAAGAAGAAGTCGAGGAGATATTGAGAATAATAACAAGAAGGAGTGAACAATGGGACATAGTCCATCTTGACTCGTGGGAGGAAACTCAACATAATGATGAAGAAGGGGTCAAGGTGAGTTTGGAAGAGGTCAAGGAAAATTGCCAACCAACCAATCTATCTACAATGCAAGATGGTATAAGTGAAGAAGTGACACTAGAGCTCCAAAGAGAAGTCCAACAAATTATGCTTGAGGACTCTAGTGCACTTGAGAAGTAGGATGTCAAGCAAGAAGCATGCTTTAGAATGGAGCGACTTAAACCGCCCTCCAATAATTTTTCAACATTGAACTTGGTTGAAAATATAGAAATGAAGGAAACCAAGTCTATGAAGGATGATAAAGAGGAAGATAAAAATAGCTTCATCTTAGAGTATGCCATGCCAAGAAGACCAAAGCACATTCCTCCCTTAAAGCCCAAGATATGCAAGATGCGGAATCTATTGCATGGAGCCTTTACTTTTACACCACCACCCCTCAAGAAGAGTAGAAGAACGGATAAGAAATTAGGGGTGCAATTCATAAGCTCAAAATGGAGTGAAAACTGGAGAAGATTGAAGATGTTGAGTCGCAATGTTAACTAAGTCGCTTCTTGGGAGGCAATCCAAGTGTTTTTAAATTTCTTTTTATGTTAAATTTTGTTGTCTTTAATTATGCAGGGGTGAAACAGGTGTGGAATATGACAAAAAGTTTAAGGAGCGAAATGGAGAAACCTTTGTTAGACCTGCGAAATACAGGTTCTAATGCACAAAATGCATGTCCAGCGCATGTGCAATCCAGAATACCTGGAAAAGAAAGGTACTCAACATTGGCACATCTGCGCTAGACCTGTAAATCACAGGTGCAAAGACGTGAAACACAGGTCTGGCATAGGTTATATCTTGGATGCCTGGCAGTTCCAACACAAATATCTTTATCAAAATAGGGAGTTCTTTCATCCATTCCTCCCTTAAGGTTTTCAACTTTATGCATCCAAGACAATGCTTTATTTTAATTGGGGGGTGATGTTTGAGTAATCCTCTTGTTAGTGATGCACCATATGGCCCTCTGATAGATTGGGTAACATCATTCTTAAGGGAAAATCGTGATTGCTTGTTATGTAGCATTGCATTTGTAGATAGTAGTTTAGAAATAAACTCCGAGGGTTTTCTTTATACTATGGTTCATTCCCAAGGAGAAACATTTTCTTATCTTATTTTTGTGTGAACTCCTTGGATTCTGATGCCTTGTATGGCGAGGCCATTGGCTTAATTCTCGTGTGTGCATAATCGACTAGAACTTGCCCTAAGTGTAACTCAAGGAGAAATTCTAGATGTGGCTGCACTTAGAACATGATCTTAGGATTTCTTTAAATAGTCAGTTCTCCAAAATGACCTCCTTAAACATGTATCTTTGTTAACCAATGTTTGAGCCTTTGACCCTTTTTCATTGAAAACCGGATTTCAAGCCTATTACCCTTTTCTAATCCCTCTCTTGCTAATGCTAAAAAAATGAAAAATGGGGCTTGAATCCCAAAAATATGGGGAGAGATAAGGATGAAGTGAGGGAAAAGACTAAGTTTAAAGGTTTGCAAAGAGGGGAAGAAAATGTGAGTTTCAATGAGGGATAGTACATAATTGTGATGAAACGAATGAAATGGTTGGTTGAAAAACCTCTAGCACTAGAAGAAAAAGAATTCTTGAAAGGTTCTACCTCTTGCTTAAATAAGACTAATTGTGGAACCCAAGGGGTTACAAGGACAGTTTTTGATGAGAAAAGAAGATGATGAATAAGAGAGATAAGGTAGAGTAATCTCAATAAGGAAGGGGGTGTTTAAATGTGTCACCAAAAAGGCATTAGGGAGGTTCTAGTCACTAGAACTAAACATTTGTACTACCCTTACCCCTAACCTTGATAATAACATTAAGGGCAAGCCTATGGGTCAATTTTATATGCACTTGAAATTCTTTGTGAGAATGAGCGTATTTGCCTTATTCTATAATCCCTATGAGTGAAACATGTCATGCCCCAAAGCTGGGAAAGGGCGCAACTGACACTCGACCCTAAGATAATCAAAAGACTGGCTATATAGCCTCTGTACCGGTAATGCTAAGGACAACTAGGCCACCTACCGAAGCGAAAAAAATTAAATATTTGATCCATGAGTTCTGCAAAACAACAATTAAACAACCGAAAAGTGGATAAAGGTACAACAAGCTAAACTGCACAACAAAAGGCCAACAAGGCCACATAACCCAAATAGCTATACAACTAGTCAACACAAGCCTTTAAAGAGTAGGTAACTGAAATGCACGGAATAGGGCCCAGTCCTACCCAATTGTACACAACTCAAACAGTCAAAAAGGAAACATAGCTCCTGGAAGAAAGGAGCATACCACTACTTGGCTAAAATCAGGATACTATTGTGGTTATTGATTTGAGCCTCTGCCTGTACCTGCAGCATGATTGCAAAAAGGGGGTCCCCAGGCGAAAGAACATCAGTATGAATGAAATGTACTGTGTATATGGCTAAAAAAATAAATACAGAAACATTCAAGCTACTAAAAACCAATGTAGGGAATAGATACAACCTGCGACCCTAGAAGTTGATATATGAACAAAATATGATACACCATGTGAATACGATAAAGTTTGAACATATAAAAGTCATAATAAATTATCCATAAGCTATAAAACCCCTAATCAAATAATGACGTGGGCCGGTCAATCAATACTTCCCTACCGAGATGGCCGTATTGAAGGTATGATAACTGAAGGGACATCTTCCCATTTGACATAACCGCATCAATAGTAAGGTCATAGTCTGATATCTGAAGGAAAACTACCCACCTGACATAACTGTATCGGTGGTAAAATCATAGTCTCATATCTGAAGGACAATTGCCCACCTGACATAACCGCATCGATGGTAAGGTCATAAGTCTCATATATAAAATATGCCAAAGAAAAACTACCCATGGACATACCACATTGGTGGTATGGTCGTAGTCTCATATATGGATCCGACTGGGATCATATCATGTCTGTCTAACACAAATGGTATAAATAAAATATGACAAATTCAAAGACTATGACCTGAATAGGCCTCCTTTATAATTCATAGCTGCACATAAGCACATATATCACATAAATCTTTCAAATAACACTTAAATGCATATACTGAATGTCTTTCTATGTTATAATAAAGTTTACGCAACATAAGGAATTCAACAAGCTCCACAGATAACACTTAGGCACATTTTGAATTCGGGAACTCGATAATCTGACGTTTAGCTTAAGGGAGAGGAATCATGGAATCTCCCCTTAGACTCAAGTACCTCATAAAATATATATAATAACAAAGGAGAACCATAATACATAATTTCCACTTCAACAAGATCATTTACCCTTAATAGCTTGTGGCATCTTTACATAGTTTAAACTCATTTACACGTCATCATCTTGGCTCTTTCACCAATTTCACGTAGAAACCAGACCTTTAAACAAATTTAAAATCACATATATATAATATAAAGTAAAGGACCAGCACATGATGCTCATGATAAGGGGACTTCAGACTCAATTTATAACTATGACACAATTGGATGTAACATGTATTTCATCTAACATTTAGTTGTTCCAAATATTTCAACGATTCAAATTCGATGTCATGCAATGTTGGCCCTTCGGACAGAATTATACTTTCTTCAATATGAGTGTGAAAATATAGGAATATTATCCCTTTCAACAGTATATATTTGTGCTTAAAAAATGAGGATAGGGCGCCTTATCATACCTTTTTCCGACAAACTATTCTTTAGCCGATTTCCTATTTAAATGAAAATCCTTCAACCTCATTAATCCCATGGATTTATAGGATAACAATAATATTAAATGTAGCACAAAATTCAGCTCCAAAATAACTTACCAAAGGCAGTCACAATAGCAATAATGACACACGGCAACATAAACAACATTTAGCCTTTTTCTCTACTTGTTTCCATGAGCTTTTGTGGGGAAAAAAAGAGGAATAATTACCTAAATCCTTCTGTAGTCCTTTCAATAAATATGAGGTATATTTAGATCCAAATAAACTGCCAAAAATCTAAAAAAGAGGAGCAAAAAAGCAGCTCAAAAACAGCCCAACAGCAGCTCACCTAGATGTAAAATTCCATCCCCTTTC
>JACEIK010000817.1:346397-358331 GCA_018107945.1 Datura stramonium
CTACAATTTACATGAGAATGTACAAACATCGATAGATAAACAAGACGAAATGACGCATTTGAGTATCACTTGGGCATATAAATCTGCCCAAGATCAAATAACTATTGTCACCTCCCTTAAATGGGATAGTTGTATTAAGAGTTATCAGGTATCCACCTAGGAGCATATGAGAATTGCATAAATATATGACATTGCTCAGATGGCCAAGGATATGGTCCACATGATTCGTGACACATGTAGGGTACATGATCAGAGGATGAGGGCCAGAACTTAGAGATCTTATAGAGAGACTATAGAAGAATCTGGAGTTTAGTCGCCCAGACTGCCGGCTCAACCTACGGAGAGTGCTCCACCTCAAATATAAGGACCGAGGAGAGACTAGAGTTCAACTCCATCTAGTTCCCATTGTCAAGATAGACCTATGATACCCCCATGTGCTCATTGAGGTAAGAGTCATCCAAGGCAATCCCATTTGGGTCAAGATATATGTATCATTATGGACAACCTAGCAACTATATGCGATAGTGTCTGAGGAGGACTAGGGGTGATAATGCAGAGATGACAGGTTCAGGAACAACATCATCACCCTCAGTTCAACCTTCTAGGCTTAACTCTCATCCTATAGCAGGTTGTGGTAAGGGTATGAAGGGGGAAGCCTCTGGCTCAGGGACAATGCAGAAATGCTTTTGTGCTCTAGGTGGTCTCTAGGACCAGGAGTCATCTCCTGGTATTGTCATAGGTACTTTGATTATATTATCCCATGTAGCTTATGCTTCGATTGATCCAGGCTCTACTTTTTCATATGTTATTCCTATGATAGTGAGTCAATTTCAGGTAGCTCAAGAGTTGTTGCTAAGCCATTTGTTGTATCTATGTCAATTGGCGAATCTATGATAGCTGAAAGAATGTATCGTGGTTGTACAGTCGAGTATGTGATAGATCTACCTTAGCTGATCTTGTTGAGCTTGAAATGGTGGATTTTGATGTTATCATGGGCATAGATTGATTAGTGGTGTTGTATGCTAATGTTGATTACCGAGCAAAGATTTTCAAAATCTAATTTCTGGACAAACAAGTCCTAGAATGGAAAGGTACTGAAGCCATACCTAAAAGTAAGTTTTTTTTATACATTAAGTCCCAAAAGATGGTGTCCAAAGGCTGCATTTTTCACTTGGTTCGAGTTAGAGACTTAACAAGCGAGCCGGTGAGTTTTTAGTCAATCTGGTGGTAAATGAATTATCAACAGTCTTCTTAAAGGACTTACATGGAGTTCCTCCTGAGAGGGAGATAGACTTCTCCATTGATGTACTTCTAGGTACTCAGCCTATATCGATCCTTCCTTACAGGATGGCTCCGGTAAAGCTAAGGGAGTTTAAAGAGTAGCTGAGAGATCTGCTTGAGAAAGGATTTATTTGACCTAGTGTATCACCTTAGGGTGCACTAGTGATCTTTATGAGAAAGAAAGATAAGTCATCAAAGATGTGTATTGACTACAAGGAGTTGAATAAAGTGATGATTATGAATAAGTATCCACTTCCAAGGATTGATGACTTATTTTATCAGTTGCAGGGTTTCAGAAGATTTTCAAAGATTGATTTGAGGTTCGGGTACCACCAATTACGGGTTAGGGAAGTTGATATGCCAAAGACTGCCTTCAGAACTGGATACAACCACTATGAGTTCTTAGTGATGTCATTTGGGGTTACAAATGCCCCAGCAACTTTCTTGGATTTGATGAATAAGATGTTTAAGCCCTTGGTTGATGTATTTGTGATTGTCTTTACTGATGACATCCTTATTTATCACGATCAGAGGTCGAGCATGAAGATCACTTGAGAGTTGTGTTACGGACTCTGCAAGAGCATAGGTTGTATGCTAAATTTTCTAAATGTGAATTTTTTCTAACATCTGTGTCTTTCCTTGGTCATGTGATTACAACTGAAGGTATAAGAGTGGATAGTTAAATAATTGAAGCGGTAAAATGTTGGCCTAGAACCTTAAATCCTAAAGAGGTTCGTAGCTTCCACGGTTTGGCAGGTTACTATCGTAGGTTTGTAAAAGGGTTTTGCTACAATCTTTGTGCCATTGATAAAGTTGACTCATAAAGAAGCTAAGTTCCAGTGGTCAGCGGCGTGTGAGCTAGCTTTCAAGAATTGAAAAATAGGTTGACTTCAGCACCTATCTTGACTCTTCCAGAAGGTACAAAGGGTTATGTGGTTTATTGTGATGCTTCGAGGATTGGCTTAGGCTCTGTTTTGATGCATCACGACAATGTTGTTTCCTATGCTTTGAGGTAGTTGAGGAAGTACAAACAGAATTACCCTACCCGTGATCTAGAGTTGGCAGCGGTGGTGCTCACGCTGAAGATCTGGCATCACTACCTGTATAGGGTACATGTTGATATTTTTACTGATCATAAGAGCCTTCATTACCTACTCTAGAAGAAGGAGTTGATTTACGACATAGGTGGTGGTTAGAATTGCTAAAAGATTATGATGTTAGCATTTTGTAGCATCCTAGAAAAGCTAATATTATGGCCGATGTATTAAGCCACAAGGTATTGGGAACTTGAGTAATATAGAAGCTGACAGAGTTGAAAAGGTGAAGACTATAATCAATTAGCTACTCTGTATATTTGGTTGCTAGATACTAAAGATAGAGGTGTGGTAGTTTAGAACACTGCAGAATCCTCCCTGGTGTTAGAAGTTATGTAGCGATAATATGAGGATCTAGAATTGGTAGTGCCAAGAGATAGCATTCACAATTCGCCTTCAAGATATGGCGACATTATTTGTACAAGGTTCATGTGNGTGTTAGAAGTTATGTAGCGATAATATGAGGATCTAGAATTGGTAGTGCCAAGAGATAGCATTCCTCAGTAGAAGCAGACCTTGTTTGAGTGTGGGCCAGATAGAGTTCTCAAATACCAGACTCTTTTATGTGTGACGAATGTGGACAAGCTACAAGAGCAAATCATGAGTGAAGCTCACTACCCTCGGTATTCCATACATCCAGATGTCACGAAGATATATCATGACCTGAAGCAGCTATATAGGTTGAAGGACATGAAAAAGGACATCATAGGTTTTACGGTCCAATGTCTTAATTTCAAGTAGGTGAAGGTTGAGTACCAGAGACCTGGAGGTCTGATGAAGAACATAGAGTTTCCAATTTGGAAATGGGAGGTGATTAATATGGATTTTATTACTAGGTTGCTGCAGACGAGCATGAAATATGTCTCCATCGAGGTAATAGTATACACATTAACTAAATCAGCTTAGTTTCTTCCTGTCAAGAAGACTTATGCTACGGTCGATTATGCCTGCTTGTATATCCATGAGATAGTTGGCCTACATGGCATTCCTTTATCCATTATTTTAGATAGAGGTACTCAATTTATGGCATACTTATGGAAGTCCTTCCAGAAAGGCCTAGTCACTTAGGTGAATCATAACACCGCATTTCATCCCCAGAAAGATGGATAGGCTGAATGCACCATTCAAACGCTCAAAGATATGTTGCCTACCTATAAATTAGACTTTTGGGGAAACTGAGATGAACATATTCCCTTGATAGAATTTTCCTATAATAACAGTTATCATGCTAGCATTTAGATGGCCATTTTTATATGGGTAGATATGTAGATCACCAATCCGTTGGTTTAAACATAGCAAATCAGAAGTATTAGGGGCAGATCTAATGTAGTAGGCTATTTAAAAAGTAAAGCTTATTAGAGATTGACTTCAGACAGTGAAGAGAAGATATAAATCTTATGCTGACCTACGTTGTTGAGCGTTGGAGTTTGTTATGGATGATTGGATCTTCCTAAAAGTGTTTCATGTGAAAGGTTCCATGCTATTTAGTTGAATGGACAAGCTGAGCACTAGATATGTTGGGCCTTACATCATTATCTGCAGGATAGGCAAAGTAGCCAATGAGTTGGACTTGCCGTCTGAGCTAGCGGCAGTCCACCCGACATTTCATGTATCAATATTGCGGATGTGTATAGGATACAAAAATTGTATTATTCCTATTGATGATGTCCATATTTCTGAGAAAATCACCTATACAGAGATCCCACTTTCTATCCTTGATTGTCAAATCTATCATGATTTGAGTCTACATCCTGGACGAGGCAAGGTGCCTAAAGCCACAAGTGGCCCTAAGCTAACCCATGCCATAGCACATTTCTAAAATACTGTAATTTAAGAAAAACTTAAGTGGAAGCTATTTGAAAATATAAACCATTCTTTTGTAAATAAAGATGAAATCTGATAAAATACTAAAATTTGAAACAAAACTTACAATTTAGAGCAGAAACTAGTACCCTATGTCTGAAAGCTTTCTACAAACTAATGAGCTATTAGGACTAGCCCTCAGCTAAATCTAATGTCTGAAAACTAAAAATGACAATAAATGAAAAAAGGAACTCTGGTCCTCGAAAGTTGAGGACTCACCGGTGATAGTTGCTGGATGGCATCAACTGAAGTATAATTGTGATGCTGAGTTGGGTACCTAAGCATATATCATAAAATGATATGGAATAGAGAGTATACGATCAATACTTTGAATGTACTAAGTATGTGAGATATGAAATAAGATATAAACACGCTGATAAAATTTATGAACAATACTAAATTGACATGTAATGACCCTATTTGAACCCATATGTTTGAATTAGGGTTATAACTTGAAAATCTAAATGATGGGACTAGACTAAGGCCCACAACTGTACTGTAATTTTGGAGTGCCTGTTAACCGACATCTAACCACGTGAGCTATATATGGTGTTCGATATTTAATCCCCATCGATAGGGTCCACTGTACCTTGCCAGGGTATAGTGACTAGAATGTGTGATTTCTAAAGACTACTAGGTGCGCTGAACCTCGGCCTACTCGGTGCTAAGTAATACTACTAAATAAAGATCTAGTTGTATCTATCTATACTGATAGCTCAAAATCGATGTCCTAAGACTAAGTCAGAACTACTTATCTAAAAGTGTCGTGAGAGTCTAAAGAACCTGCTAAACTGAATAACGCTGATAATTAGGTAATATTGATAACTGATAAGTATTCTGAAAATGAATATAGTACTATAAAGCATAAATAGAAATCATGTATACTTTGAAAGATTGTGCTATTAAAAGATATAGCTAAATCATGAAGTGAACTATCATACTTAAGCCAAAATCAAGAATCTGGAGAGGCATTTTACAAGTTGAAAATAGCATCCTAGTTATAGCATGATACTAATAATGGAAGCTTTTATACACCGCGAAGATAGGGAATTTCAATAGCTAGGAAAAAATCCTAGGTCATGATTTCTAGCACTTCAAGGTTAGGATTACTAAAAATATTAGGACACAAGGGTGAAAGGAAAACCTTCTTAAAGTCCCACATACCTATAGAAGAAAAACCCTGAGAAGAAGCTTGAACTTCTGAAGTTGTAGGAAGAACCATAAATCTTGCTAGGGAGACTTCCTTAGCTTTTACGTTCTGTTCTTTAGAAGTTATGTGAGAAATGAGGGGGAATAATCGACTAACTTCCCTTAATCCCCCACTAATTTACCCTAAAATGATGTAATTCAGGAGTTAGAAGCATAGGAAATTACTAGGATTCCCTTATGAAAACAAGTTGAAAAATTGCCCTGCCAGCCCTTACAAGTCATACCATGACTCGTGGTGACATACTGTAGGTCATGGTATGAAATTCGAAGCTTCTAGGTGACTAAACAGCTCGCCGAAACTCTTTTTATGGGTTCTTTGTAAGAGTTGTACCTAGATACCACGAGTCATACAATGACTCATGGTGACTGACTAGTCGTGTCCATCAAACCTGATAGTGCTTTACTAAACTGGTCATAACATTTTACTCTAAACTCCGATTGATGAAAGGTTAGATGTATTTGAAAGACGACTCAATTGTCTTTAATTTGATGTGCTGGATCACCCAAGAAAACTTTGTAAATTGGGAGTTATGATTGTTTAAAGTTGACCCTTGCAAGAATTTATATGAAAACTCAATAAGTAGGAAAGCTCTCAACTCAATTTTATGCTAGAGGTTCCTTGTGAACTTAATTTGTATCCAATGCACTACTCACACTTAAGAATTGATCTTAACACTAGGTTTCCATAAAATTCATTAGGTTAAGGTCTATCCACATAGCTAGGACAATTTCACTTAGCATGAAAGTCCGAGGCGTTACGATATCTCAACTCACGGACAAATGGTACAAATCGTAGCTTTATCCATACCTCCTAATTCCATGTTTTTTATTCTCTGATCTTTATACCACTGATAGATTCTACGACTCAAACCACATCACTAGGAGTCGTACTGAGATTCGTGGTCTCTAATGATTCCTGAACACTTCTCTGAATATAATCCATACTACAAATTGTACCACCCTACCATGAGTCATTCCTTGGATCATGGTATCTAAAAACCTGAAACATCAACTGCTCCCCACAAGTCAAGTCACGATCTGTGGTTACTCCCCATGAGTTTTAATATGACTCATATTGTGGGATTTTTTTCCACTTATTCTAGTTTTTTTCTTTATGTCTAGGATCTAATCTTAGAGACTTTTGGGGAGTTACATTATCTTGCCCTTGGAAATATTCATCCTCGAATGGAAACAAATAGAGCTGAAAAGATAGGGAAAGAGCTACAAATCCCAAAAATAAATGAAATAGACTGAATACTAATGGAGTGACTGACTCCGAACAGAGATACATAGCTAAACTGAGTTCATAGATCATACATTCATAAAAATGAGAAGTATTGAAGGACATGAAACTAACATGAGGTTGAGTAGAGTGCTATGGAGGAACTAGTACCTGATGCTGAAGCTGAGTTGCAAGGGCATAGGTTAGGGTACTTAGCCATCATATCTGCTTTTTCTTCCCAGGTAGCTCCCTCTTCAAGCTTGTTTATCCAATGAAATTTCACAAAAGCGACCTCCTTATTCCTCAACTTACAAACCTGATGATCAGGAATCTCAACTTGTGCCTCCTCGTAAGAGAGAGTATCGTTTATGCCCATACTCTCTAAAGGCACAACTAAGGTCGTATCGTTGATGAATTTATTCAACAGAGGACACATGGAAGATTTGATGCACCGATGCTAACTCTGCAGACAAGTCCAATTCATAGGGCACATTGCCAACGCGCCTCAAAATTCTGTAAGGACAAAAATATCTAGGACTAAGCTTTCCTTTCTTCCCAAACCTCATAACCCCTTTCATTAGTGAAATTTTAAGATATACCTAATCATATACTGAAAATTCCAGCGCTCTTCTCCTCACATCTGCATGCGATTTCTAGCAACTTTTGAGTTGTTTTCAACAGTTCCCTGATAAGCTGAACCTTTTATATGGCCTCATGAACTGAGTCAGGCCCTATCAAGGTAGCTTCACCAACTTCAAACCACCCTATAGGAGAGCTACACCTCCTACCATATAGTGCCCCGAATAGGGCCATATGAATATTGGAATAGTAGTTTTTATATGCACACTCAATGAGAGGTAGTCTGTAGAGGGCGTCGGCCACTACATTGGCTTTACCCTGGTGGTACAAGACACTCATGTCGTAGTATTTCAATAACTCCAACCACCTTGTATGATGGAGATTCAGATCCTTATGACTTAACACATATTGTAGGCTTTTGTGGTCAGTAAAAACTCCACATTAACCCCATAAAGGTAGTGCCTCCAAATCATCAAGGAAAATACTACTGCTGCCAACTCAAAATCATGAGTCGGATAGTTCTTCTCATGATCCATGAGTTTTCTGAAAGCATAAACTACAACTTTACCATGCTACATTAATACACAACAGACTAATTCTTAAGGCATCAATGTAAATCACAAACCCATCTGAACTTTCTGTAAAGTCAAAATTGAGGCATAGTGAGTCATGTCTTCAACTCCTAAAAACTCTTCTCATATTAATAAGACCATTAAAACTTCACTTTCAGATGAGTAAGTTTGGTCAAAAGAAAGGAAATAGAGGAGAATCCTTCTATGAACCATCTGTAGTAACCGACTAGGCCCAAGAAACTCCTGATGGCTAACGGAGAAGTGGCTCTTGGCATTCCTTAACTGCTTCTATATTTTGAGGAGCTACATGAATACCCTCACTAGAGACAACATGATCTAGGAATGCCACTAATTTCAGACATAATTCACACTTGCTAAACATAGCGAAAAACCGGCTATCACTAGGAGGTTGAAAAACTATCCTTAGGTGGTCATCATGTTCCTCCTCTGTTCTAGAATAGACCAGAATATCATCTATGAAGAAAATAATAAACATGTTTAGGTACTTCTTTAATATCCTGTTCATCATGTCCATAAAAGTTGCAGGAGCATTTGTTAGTCTAAGAGTCATAAGTATGAAATTGTAGTGACCATACCGAGTTCTAAAGGCTATTTTTGGAATATCACATTCTCTGACCCTGAGCTGATGATAGCCTGATTTTAGGTCTATCTTTGAAATGAAGCTAGCACCCTGAAGCTAGTCGAACAAGTCATCAATCCTGAGAGGGGGATAATTATTATTTACTGTGACTATTTTAAACTAATGGTAGTCGATGCACATTCGAAGTGTACCGTCATTCATTCACATAAATAGAATTACGCACACCAAGGGGATATATTGGGTCTGATGAAGCCTTTATCTAGAAGGTCTTTCAGTTGTTTCAACTCCTTAAGCTTAGCTAGAGCTATTCTATAAGGAGAAATTAAGATAGGTTGGGTATCTGGAAGAAGGTTTATGCAGAAATTGATTTCCCACTTGGGAGGGACTCCGGGAAGGTCCTTGGGGAAGACATCTGGAAACTCATAGATGACTAGAACTGACTGAAGAGTTGGGGATGTAGAGCTAGAATCCATGAATCAAACTAGGTGGTAGATATATCCCTTCTAAATCATCCTCTAGCCTTAAGATAAGAGATAAATGGACCCTTAGGTGCGTAAGTACTACTCGTCCACTCTAGGACTATTTCATTAGTAAACTGGAACTTAATGACTCTGGTTCTACAGTCAACTGAGGCATACAAAGAGTGTAACCAGTCCAATCCAAGAAAGAGGTCAAAATCGACGATACCTATCTCTACTAGATCAACTATGGTGACTTTCTGTAAAATTGTGATCGAGAAGTTTCTATATACCCGATTAGCTATAATTGACACCCCTACAGGAGTAGATAATGAAAAGGGTTCTTATAAGTTTTTGGACTAATATTAAACTGAACTGCTATGTAAGGAGTCACGAAGGAAAGTGTGGCTCCTAGATCTAGTAATGTATAGACATCTATGTGAAAAAAGAACAACATACTGGTGACTACATCGGACGAGTTCTCCTAGTCCTAGAGAGAGGCTAGGGCATAGAAGTGCTTCTAGTGTTGACTGCCACTTATACCTGAAGTAGTACCTTGTAGAGCTACGCGACCCGTTGGAGCTGCTGATTAGTGGATTGGGCCTTCCTCCGTCTAGCTGACGGGCAACCCCTTATGTTGTGACCCAACTGGACATAGCCAAAGAAACCCTCCTTGCCCAGATGACAATCACCCTAATGGTTCTTACCACACTTAGTACATATTAGAAAAGTGCGGATACTGGAGACATGGCTTTGAGACTAGGTGCCAAATGCTCCACCCTTCAAATCCTAACGGGGCCTAGAAGAAGAAGCACTAGTTGAAGAGGGTTTTGGAGGTCTCAGTTTCTTTGTGGGTGAATCCACCACCCAATCTTTGTTGTGCATACTCGAACTGACCATTCCTCGCCTGCATTCTTTCCCTTTCTAATTTCTTTCACTTTCTCCACCTCTATATATTAGGCATAAATTATAAGCCTGGAGATGTCCATGTCACTGATGAGCATGACAGTCATGCACTCCTTAACCACTTAGTCTGAGACTCTATTTATGAACTTGCTTCTTCGAGCCCTTGGCTCGGAAACCATCTCCGGAGCATATTTTAACAATTGAGTAAACTTTAAGGCATACTCTTGCACCGTCATGTTATTCTATTTCAAATTAACAAACACTGCCGCCTTTTCTTCCCTTAACTCTTGAGGAATGACCCTGTCCAGAAACAAAGTCAAGAACTCGTTCCACTCTACCGGATCTGCACCAGCCCACCTTCCCTCTTTCCATTGTTTGTACCACAATTGAGCCACTCCTTTTAGCTAATAAACGCCCAAGTCTGCACTTTTGAAAGAGGTAACACCCATAATTTTTGTGATCTTCTGAACCTCATCAATAATATCCCATGGGTCCTCATCTAGCCTAGACCCATAAAAATCTTGGGGACTCATTCAAGTAGAGTCACAAACTCTAGAAGCAGTTGTAGGCCCATTCATGTTGCCATATACGATGGCCTGCTGTTGACCTGGTTGGTCATAGCCTAAGCGACCATCTGAATAGCGGCCTGGACTCGGCATGTGTCATCTGATCATTCTGAGGGGCTGTTGGAGCTGGTAGGGCTTGCTAGTTTATGTTACCGTTCCTCTTTCATTTTCTTTTCTAGGAGGTATTGTCACTGAAATGCTAGAGAACAAGTCAGAAGGATCTTTTAGAGTTTAATACTCTAAGCACAATAAGAATCATGAAGAAAAGGGAATTTTCCTAAAAACGCCTTGTAGCCTCTTCCTCATATGTGTGGAGAGCTTCACAACTATGAAAAAGACTCTACTTGATGCAGCTCTCAGACACCCTAGGACACTTTAAACCTGATACTCTAATATGTCAAGGTTCAAGCATGGACCCTGATCCGAGACACAAGACATAGAACCACGAATGGCACAAACTAACCCATTGTCACGCCCCGCCTTGGAAGGCATGACTGGCACCTGGTGCCCTACTAAGACCTGGACTGCTGGACTACTGAGCCTAAGAACTTTTGGTGCCAGGCTGGCTCTAACTCTGGGTTCATGGAACCAAAGGGCTATATAATGGTTGTAAATACAACCTCCGGTCGACTAGGCCTATAGCCACCTGTAAGACAAAAACAGCTTACCAGAACAACATTAGTATAAAGGAACCTATGCGGGCCGACAAGGCCACCATGCTGACTAGTTTCACTGAAACACTGAATCAAATGCTAAACTACTTTGTTACCCTCAAGGTCACCAACTATTAACTTAATAAGGCCCCACACGACCATCACAAACAAACTAAAACATAGACACAACCTCACACGACCGACACAACTAACCATAGGGAATATACAATCTACAAGCCTCTAAGAATACTAATAAGATGGTCGGGACAGGGCCCCGACCTACCCGTACTGTACGACAAAAGAAAAGGAATAAACCTCTAGTTGTCAAGCTCCGGATGACAAGAGCTGATGACTCTGTGTGCTGGCTGGAATTACGAGGGATTGGTTCTTCGTCTATGAGTACCTGCAGGCAAGTAATGCAGCACCCCCAAATGGGCGTTAGTACCACTAGTACCGAGTATGCAAAGCAATAACTAAACATATATGAAAATATACAGTAATACTGATAGTTACTGAATAACAGAAGATGGCTAAGACTATCTAGGATGGCAGAATCTAAACTAAGCTTAACTTTACTGGAGAAAATGTGAGAATCATACCTGTCAATGTGGCGTCCTACTATCTATCAATTTAATAAATAACACATATAGCATACAAGAACCTATACTAGCCCTATAAGTCGGAAGGTACCAATCAACATGCAATCTATATACCCCAACCCGGGTCGCCATCCAAAAATAACAATTAACTCCACTCATCTAGTAACTATGAGCATCCTGCTGGCCCCTTGGGTATGCAACTTGGTCTCTCTGGGCCCCTGACTATAGTTGTGTCTGAGTCCAGAGGACTCCTGTAAACTTTAATATGAGATCGGTGATCTATAATCTGTAAACTGTGCCCTGGGCGCAAGCGCTCGACAGGGGTATGCTA
>JACEIK010000818.1:2713-83253 GCA_018107945.1 Datura stramonium
TCGTGTGGGGCCGTGTGTATGTTTTTAGTTTGCATGTGATGGCCGTGTGGGGCCTTGTTCAGTTGTCAGTTGGTGACCTTGTCGGTCACAGATCAGTTTAACACTTAATTCTACTTTTCAGTAATAACTAGTCAGCATGGTGGCCTTCTCGGCCCACGTAGGTTCCCTTATGCTCAGTTGTTCTGGTTAGCTGTTATATTCCTACAGGTGGCTATAGGCTTAGTCGGCCGGAGGCTGTATTTACAGCCATTATATAGCCCGCTATTTTCATGAATCGAGAATTAGAGCCATCCTGGCACCAGAAGTGCTTAGGCTCAGTTAGTCCTACAGTCCAGGTCCTAGTAGGGCACCGGGTATCAGTCATGCCTCCTAAGGCGGGGCGTGACACTCATGTTCCTCAAAATAGGAACGCAGCTACGGCTAGAGTTTAGGACTTTCTCAAGATGAATCCAATTAAGTTTCTAGGGTCAAACTGGATGAGGACCATCATGAGTTTATCGAGGAAGTACAGAAGATCACCAAGATTATGGGGGTGAGTGGAGAGGAAAGTGCAAATTTAGCCTCCTATTAGCTGAAGGGGGTTGCTTAAATATGGTACCGCCGGTGGATGGATGTTAAGGCAGTGGGAGCGGTTCCCATGAGTTGGGACGAGTTTGTGACTGCCTTCTTGGATAGGTTATTCTCTAGGGAGTTGAGGGAGGCGAAGGCGGCAGAGTTCGTCAACTTGAAGATGTACCACAAGACTGTCCAAGAGTATGCCTTGGAGTTTACCCGACTGTCCAAGTATGCATCGAAGATGTTTATGGATCAGAAGGCTCGTATGAGCAGGTTTGTGAATGGAGTATAAAATTTATTGGCTAAGGAGTGTAGGACAACTATGCGGAATAGTGATCTAGACTTCTCATGATTGGTTATATATGCCCAGTAGATAGAGGTGGACCATATGAAAGAGAACAAGAGAGAGGCCAAGAGGGACAAGACAGGGAGTTACAAACAGTTTCAACAGAGGTCTAGTGGAGGACACTGTCAGTACTCCTACCAGAGGTCATCAACCCCAGTGCCATCATCAACCAGTGTTCCTTATAGACCGAGGCATGCTCAGAGAGGTGGGGCATCAGGCTCCAGAGGTTAGGGGAGTAGGTAAGGAGAGTCCAGCATTCCAATTTTTAGAAGATGTGGTCAGAGGTACACTGGATAGTGCCTAGCAGGTTCAGGCATGTGTTACAGATGTGGGAAGCCTGCACATCTTCTCAGAAACCACCCTTCAGCCAGACACAACCCTGGTAGAGGCCGTGACCCAACCACCAGTTCAACAGCTCCACCAGCATGCTCAGCTCAGCAGGGTGCATCCTCTAGTGCAGGTGGTGGTTAATGTTAAAATAGATCTTATGCCCTCTGATTTTGCCAAGCAGGAGGTCTCTCCAGATATGGTCACTGGTATGTTACGCGTATCCCATTTTGATGTATATGCAGTTTTAGATCCAGAGGCTACCTTATCTTTTGGGACTCCCTATGTTGCTATTAGTTTTGAAGTTAGTCTCGAAATCCTATCAGAATATTTCTCAGTCTCTACTCCAGTCAGTAACTTAGTTATAGGTCGATGGGTATATATAAATTTCCATATCATAGTACTTTAAAAAGTCACATCAGCTGACTTAGTAGAGTTAGACATGACCGATTTTGATGTTATCTTTGGTATGGATTGGTTGCATGCATGTTATTCCTCAGTAAATTGTAGAACCCATATGATAGATTTTCAATTTTTGAGTGTGCCAGTCCTAGAATGGAAAGGTAATTCAATTGTGTATGTAGGTCGCTTTGTTTCCTACCTTAAGGCCTGAAAGATGATTTCTAAAGGCTGTGTATATCATCTAGTTTAGGTTAAGGATGCTACGTTCGAGACCCCGACTCTTCACAATTCCTATAGTGTGTGAGTATCTGGAGGTATTTCCTAATGATCTGCCAAGAGTCCCTCCAAAGGGGGAGATTAACTTCGGTATCGACCTTCTCCCTGACACACAACCCATATCCATTCCTCCTTACAGAATGGACCCAGTCGAGCTAAAGGAGTTGAAAGAACAGTTGAAAGATCTCCTTGATAAGGGTTTTATCAGGCCTAGTAAATCCCCATGGGGCACACCAGTTCTCTTTTTTCGGAAGAAGGATGGTTTCCTTAGAATGTGCATTGATTATCGGTAGGTGAACAAGGTCACAATCAAGAACAAGTACCCCCTCCCCAGGATTGATGACGTGTTTGATAAACTTCAGGGTGCTAAGTACATCTCAAAGATATACCTCAGATCCGGCTATCATAAATTCAGAGTTAGGGAGAGTGGCATTCCGAAGACAACCTTCAAACTCAATATGGTCATTATGAGTTTCTAGTTATGTCTTTTGGACTAACGAATACTGTTGCAAATTTTTGGATTTGATGAATAGGTTATTCAAGCCATATTAGGATATGTTCGTGATTGTCTTCATAGGATATTCTCATATACTCTTGGAGCAAGGAGGAGAATGCTGCTCATTTGAGGATTATGCTATAAACTCTCATTGATCGCCAGCTATTTGCTAAATTTAGCAAGTGTGAGTTTCGGCTGGACTTAGTGGAATTTTTGGGTCATACGGTGTTACGCGAGGGTATGCAAGTGAACTCTGAAAAGATAGAGGTGGTGAAGAATTGGGCTAGACCAGTTAGTCCCTTGGATATCAAGAGCATTTTGGGCTTAGCTGGCTATTACAAGAGGTTTGTTGAACGATTTTCATCCATTATAGCACCATTTACTAAGTTGACCCAGAAGAAAGTGAAATTTTATTGTCGGATGCCTGTGAGAATAGTTTTCAAGAGCTAAAGACTCGACTCACTTCAGCCCCAGTATTGACTCTACCCCAGGGCACGGATGGATTCTCTTGTATTATGATGCTTCAAGGGTTGGTCTTATTTGTGTGCTGATGCATCATAGTAAGTTCATTTCATATGCCTCTAGACAACTTAAGACTCATGAGAAGAATTACCCGACACATGACCTATGTCACGCCCCGCCTTGGGGGGTATGACTGGCACCTGGTGCCCTAGTAGGACCTGGACTGCTAACTGGTGAGCCTAAGCACATTTGGTGCCTGGCTAGCTCTATCTCGGTTACAGGCAAAAGGCTATATAGCAGTGTAAATACGACCTCACGGCCGGCTTGGGCTATAGCCGCATGTGCATGTAACAGCATTAACCATAAACATACTCGCAACAAGGAACCTATACAGACGACAAGGCCACCATGCTGTCTAGTCATCTGAAACTCAGCATAGAGAATACTGAAAGGCTACGTGACCGGCAAGGTCACCAGCACTATCGAACTAGCCGGCCGCCCAAACCAAATAGGAATGCTAAACAACTATAACAGAGACTGCACGGCCTCACACGATCAAAATCAACGGCTACAGGGAGATAAATACATACAATCTATGACCTCTATGGTAATAGAAATGATCGGGACAGGGCCGCGACCTACCCATGTTGTACAACAAGGAAAGAGCTACACCTTTGGAAATGGAGGCTCCAGGATGACGGGTGTGACTCTATAGGCTGGTTGGAATCACGAGGATCGCCTCCTCGTCTATGAGTACCTGCAGGCAAGTAATGCAGCGCTTAATGGAGCGTCAGTACCGCTGGTACTGAGTATGCAAAGCAACTGAAAACAACTGAATACAGCGAATATAGATAACATCACTAACAATTACGCCTTAGCGAGGAGATAGCGAGATCCGAAGAAACTGATATGAACTGAATCAAACCTTTCTGTACTGATAGGGCAGGAGCGTACCTGTAGACGCGGCGGCCTGCTGTCTATTAACTAGTATATATAGCACATAAATAGATATACATGTAGCAAGCAAGAGCCAATACCAACCCCCATGGCTAGGATGGCGCCAAGCAAAACAATCTATATACCCCTACCCGTGTCAGAAACCAACCAAAAATAAGTCCTCCACTCATCCAGGGCACCCTATGCCGGCCCCTGGGTGCCGGCTCGGGCCATAGCCCGCGATATAAATAAGCGTGTCTGAGTGGGGACTCACTATCTTATATCTTTATGCGAAAGCGTGTCTCTCTGTTCCTGGGCGCTTAGGCACAGCAGGGCTATCTATGCGCCAGTCAGAGTCAGCCTGATATGGGGAAGCTTCATCCCATCTTCATCCAAACTGTGGACGGCATGCCCTCCCTTGGAGTGACGTAAACCTACCCGCTCGGTGGGCGACACGATTACCAACCGAGGCGAGGACGCTCGAAGGGGTGCCCTCACGACACGGCCAAGTCTGACAATAATAGGCACATAAATAGCAAGCATATTTAACTGAAAATACTATACGAATTCTGATTTCCTTCTGATCTCTTTCTGTGTTTTGTCGATTCTTGTACTATTTTATCTTGATTCTGTAATCTTTATCTAAGCGTGCCCAGCTGTCGTAGCCAAGATACTATACATTTGAATGGCTAATGTTGTAGCAAGACATCATCTGTACGAATGGCTAATGCGTAGCCAAGATATCATCTCTCCAGATAATGTCCTTGCTTCAAAATGTTGTCTTTGTCTATACGTTTTTACTTTACTAACTTTATTCGAAAACGCCTGTATCTTTTATTAACAACATGCTTGCTAATCCTTATAATAGCTATCCCGAATACGGAATGCTAACTGCCATTTGGCGCGTACACTATTCTATCTTTTGGACTGAGCACGGTACAATAACGCAAACCAGATCTACTGAGCTTACTCAATACTCAACATTCAACTCCGGGAACTCAATTACGGAGTTTACTATGATTACAAGACTAAAGCTACTAACTTGCGAAAGCGGCTATATGCCTTAACCTCGAGTTATCCGACTATCGGACAGAAAACTCAGTTTAGTACTCCAACTATTTCTCCCAACTGTAATCATATACACGTCAGTTAGTACTAAATGCATCACTATTCTGAAAGACAACATCATTTTCGATATATTTCATAGCCTAAACTTAGGCTTATCAAAAAACCATTAAAAAACTTGCTATTTTTCGGAAGTCGAGGAAGGAGAGAAGTATTCACTTTAAGGCTAGGGAGCACAGTGGCCACTGTTTGAACAATTCTACCTTAGTCCGGTAGCTCGACGATTTGTCGGCCGAATTTTGTGAAACAAAATCCATAGGAATGCTCCCTACTACTAAATACCTCGGTATGCGAGGTTAATTTGGATTTGGACTACCTTTGTGAGCGTAATTGAACGATAATTTATGTGCACTCTCCCGTCTTCTCTCTGTTCTCTCTCTGTTCTGGAAATTTATCTAATGATTTTTATCAATTAAAACCAAAGTGGGGCTTTATACTTGAGCTGGACAGACCAACGTGTCATGGAGCCAACACGGTGGCCCGCCTCCGTGACACGCTGCCATCGCGGTAAGAGGCTGCCCGACTCCTTCGAGGTTCGGCGGAGTTCTTGTCCGGACTTTTCCCAAGCCTTTTTCTAGCACGTATGGCTTTCAAATATGCTTTACCAATGCGTGAATAGGCCATCTAAGTGCCGGGAATTTGCAGTGTAACAACCTAGAGTTGGCGGCGGTGGTGTTTTGTATTGAAGATTTGAAGACACTACTTGTATGAAGTGCATGTGGATGTGTTCATGGACCATAAGAGCCTTCAACATGTGTTCACTCAAAAGGACCTAAATTTGCAACTAATAGGGTGGCTAGAGCTTCTCAAGGACTATGACATGAGTGTGTACTATCATTTTTAAGAAAGGCCAATATGCGGCGGATTCCCTTAGCAGAATGTCCATCAAGAGTGTGTCTCATGTGGAGGATGGGAGGAAGGAATTAGCAAAGGATGTTCATAGGCTTGCTCATTTAGGGAGTTCACCTTGTTTCGGTAGAGAGAAGGCTGTCATTGTTCAAAATTGTTTAGAATATTCATTGGTGATCGAGGTCAAGGCTTGGAAAGAGATGAGGAACGTATCTTGGTGAAGCTAAAATAAGCTATCGAATCGGAAGTTAGAGGTCTTCTCCCAAGGGGAGATGAATTGTACTATTTATCAGGATCATTTATATGTTCGGGTGTTGATGAATTGAGAAAGTAGATGTTGGAGTGAGGCTCATGGATCTTAGTATTCTATCCATACGAGGTGCCACTAACAACTAACAAGCAAGAACCTAACCTGGCGCTCCATAAGCACGAAAAGTCCAAAAAACACAGAAACAAACTACTAGGGCCCCATGGCCACCACCAAGTACGATTAAATCTATATACCCCTATCTAGGTTCTTATGATTCTCTTTTGGTGCTGGCCAAGCTACCTGGCTTCTGCGTCCACATTTGAGCCTGCTGGACTCCTGTAACTGTGTCTGAGCTGGGTGGGCTCCTATAAGCTACACCCAGAAGTGGCACACATGGCTTGAAGGAGGGTCGATGATGCCGGTATAGCATAAGAGGTCCATTACATCGATGGACGTAAATGTAGCCTAGGCACAGTAATGTCCCATCGGACATCATATAGCTCCTCCAGTGATCAATAGCCCCATAGGCGATGAAATTATTATATAGATCCTGCGAGATCAAAACGGCCTCGAGAGGCGATGACGATTAGCAACCTTGGGATTGGTCAACGGAAGGATATCCTTGGTGGGGTCAAACCCAACCGATATGCTGCATTTTAGTCTTAATCTAGCCACTCAGAAGGCGTATCTGGCTCTTATTGCCAAACACGACCGCTACTCACCACTAGAATAGTATGTATAGCTTCCAACATGTTTTTTTTCATTTTTATTGTATAGGTATATATGGACTCGAGCCGTAGGCCTTCTCGATAAAATAGATCAAACTTATTATTATTAAAAGGAACAAGAAAAATCTCAACGAAAAAGTGTAACATTCCATGTGTATTCCTGAATAATCTCATGTTTCAATTAACAACCATTTAATTTTAACAAGTTCAATGTTAGCGGATTAGTCAACGTTTATCTTTTGAGTGCAACAACAAGATCTTATTATTTGGAAATATTTTGGGAGTTCAATTTTTAATACTATTTGTTTTATTAGGACTAATGTCTATTTCCTAATCTGAGGATCTAGCGGTGATCATAATCTCTACTGGTCTAGAAAGGATGGGGGCGAGATTTGGAGTGTCCTAAATGATACTTTGGATGTCATGCAAGGACAATGATAGCTCATAAGCAAACTTTAAGATCGCAAATGACCAACTATCTAGTTCCTTCTCTTAGAAAAACTGTAGGGATGCTACTAGTCGGATATGCTTCTGAGAAGTCAGCCCCTAATCTTCCACGAGATAGCATATATAATTCTTAGCCTGAAGGTAATGTTATACTAACTTGGTTCTAGTCCCTTGAACCTTAACTTGGTTTGTTGATTTCATATGTCTTCTCCGGGTGATTCCTAATCTCGTAGGTAAGTTTATCTAGATTTAGCCGCCGACAACCTGCACGCGGTATCTATAAGAGCAGGCTGAGGTGTTTGCCACCGCATTCAACTACTGATATGGTTCCCTCCTTAGGGTACCCACGGGTCCTCGAGCATGTACAAGTTTGGGATGACATCCTGGGCGACCATTATGACAAGCATTAAGTCTACTAAAACTAACGGTCGCTGGCCGTAGCTAACTTGATGATAGGCTGTCCACTTAGTTCACTAGGAAACCTTGGTTCCACTGACTCCTAGGCCCATGACCATCTTACCCAAATTAAGCCACGACGGCATTAGGTACTCCTACGGCCTCTGGCGGGCTTTTCGACAATACGGTCATGGCATTGGAATTTATATCGCTTGGTTTGCGCCCAATGCTGTCCAACTTACCAAATCAGGCCCAATAGTTAAGCATAACCTTCTAAGGCTTTGGCATGACAACCAAAACATCTAAATTCTATAATACGGTGAACGAGGAAGAATAGAAATTTCTATGACACTCGCGCATGAGTCACACTTAATATACTCTTCCCGACAAGGGGATACTACAATATATTCTCAATACGTTTTCTAGGCGCACAACCAACACATACATAATCATAATATACTGACGGCAGCTAATCACAACACACATGATCATATCTACTAGCAGCTGACTAATTACAACATATAATCTCATTATCTGTGACAAGCAATCACAATATACAATATCATTGTCTACTTTCAAAGGTATAGGTGAAGTATCACTATCACGACGAATAGTCTTTGAAAAGATAAGCCTTGGCATAGCTCAGTGTAGATTCTCATTTAACTGATTAGTTTCAACCTGTAGTCAGTGGTTCCACTCAACTGTAGCCCTTACGCTAACGGTATATGGTTATTTCAATATTAAAAGCGTCAAAACACAATATCTTTTGATAATAATAAGCGTAATTCAACTCGGGCTAATTATTCGGCCAAAAAACTCAAATTTCTCGTTAGTAAAGAAGGTAGAGATGCTTACCTATCACATGTAGCCACTTAGGACTTAATTTGAAGTAATTCCTGCAACCTTAATCGGTGGGGTTCCGGTACTCCGAGCGAATTTTTAAGAAATAACTCCACAGATATGCTTCCCGTAGGCCTACAACTTGTTATCCAAGGTGAATTTGCATTTCGACGGAATTTGACAGTGTAATTTGATGAAAATCAAGTGAAATTCACGTTTACACTCAATTCTTGGTTGAAATGTTTTTGAAGCATCTTAACACTTAACCTCCTTATATATATATAAGTAGGGTCGGTTGCTAGGGAGGATCCTTATGCGCTATCACCGGAGGGCTGCGCGCCAAACTGCCCATTGCACAGGTAGGGCTAACGCCTCCAAGCTGCCTATCACACAGGCAGTGCTAGCGCCTCGCACTGCCCATCATGCAGGCAGGCGCGCATGCGCGGGGCACATCGCAACTGGCCTTGCACGACCTTACCAATTCACTCGATGATGTCCTCGCTCATCCTACCTACGAGGCTCTTTCCGCATGCATCAAGCCCTCATTGCTCACCACAAGTCCATGCCACTTCCACTAGCCATAACATATTGCGAGGTGTAACATCATCCCTCCATTAGGAACATTCATCCTTGAATGTAATCTTTGAGCTTAAAGGACTCAACTCTTTTAGCTAATGCGGAAAATTTTTATAACACCACGAAATTTTTATTGGTAATTATTTGATATTTTATGCTAGGTTAGGGAAAGTACGGGTTGTATATTGGTCGTAGGTTTCAAGGAAAATGTGTACGATAAAAAAAAACAAAAAAGATATGTAAGTTCCATAAGTAAGGATCAATTTTAAATGACCATATCTCCCAGTATATAATGAAGTAGGAGCCCCACGACCTATCAAATTAAAGATCTTTGAGGCTAGTTTTCAAAACATCAAACCTCTTGTCAATGGTTGGCGGAGTAAAAAGTTATGAGAATTTTACCGAACCATCGTGGTGATGGCGGGCATGGCGCTAAGCGCCTACACCGCCCTACCCCCTATTTGGCCCCAAGTTGTTTGCTGCCCAAATCATATCATTCCTATCAAAATTCGAGCTTCCTGATTAGGAACACTTGTCTCTATATTTTTATAGCCAAAACTAAGATAAATCAAGGCAAATAATAAACCAGAAATTGAATCCAAGTGAAGAAGATAATTGCAAAGTTGAAGAAAGGCATCGGTGAGTCTTGTTGCTGCATTTTTGAAGAATTTTATGATGTTTTCTTCATTTTCGGAGTAGTACTTAGATGAATATATATACCTTTTTAATGGTTGGATTCAAGGGAGGAGGTAAGGATTCTATCCTTTAAACTTACCAAAAATCTTAGCTAAAAGCATGAAAATTCAAATCTGAAGCTAGTTGTTTTTTTCATGTGTGTTTTAGTGAAGTTTCTGCCATTCTTTGGGCTGTGAAGCTGCTGTGTTTTCAATCATGTTAATCTTCCTAGATATTCCATCTTAGTAGTAGTGGAAGACAAGAAAAGTGTTACCATTTCTAGCTATTAAACTTGCAAGAATTTTCTTAGCTAAAGCTAGAAGTTGAAGTTGGTTTTGTGGCTCATTTTTTTGTGTGTTTGGGTTAATTTTTGCCCCTTTTTAGAAGTTGATACAACTGTGTTTTTGCTGGAATATACTCCTTTTATTATGGGGAATAATCACAAGAAAATCTAGGTAAGTTCACCATTTTATTTTTCACTTAAAGACTACGAAAACAAGTAAAAAAAAAGTAATGAAATGTTGTTTTGTATTGTTGTTATGTCTTCTGTTGGGATGACATTTTGTCTAGGGAATTGGCTCAATCAAGGCTTGTTACATGGGTATAACTTCAAGGAATTGAATAATACTAAACATGGGTTGTTGGGACAAGAAGCGATTAAGGAAAGCTTCGTCGTAACAAGGTACGTAAGGCGCCCCGTCTATCTTTCTTTGAAGCACGATTCGTGTGATGTGAATCAAATGAGACAGCAAACTTTTTAAAAGTATTGAGGCAGTATGTTAAGCTTCATTTAAGATTTAAAGTCCCATGTATTGTGAGGATAAATGTGAAGATTATGCCTAGCGAATGGAGATACCTAAAGTGTGATATTGTGTTGATTGTTGTCGTAGTTGTACATTGAGTTGGAGACCCCTCAGCGTGGACATTGTTAGCTGGTCCTTATTGTATGTCATGTGTATATATATGTGATGTTAAATGTGTTTAAAGTTCTGGTTGCTATCTGAAATTGGTGAAAGAGCCGAGATGAGGACGTGTAAACGATTTTAAGCCATGTAAAAAGGCTGATGGCAAGCTATTGAGGGTAAACGAGCTTACCGAATTAGGATTACCTAGTTATGATTTTCCATTATCTTATGTGTATGTTATGAAATATGTGAGGCCAAGGGGATATTTCATAATCCTTTCCCCATAAGGCAGAACGACAAGCTAGCGGATTTCGAGGCTCTAATGTCTGTGGGCGATCTACAAATTTTGTTGAAACTCTTAGGTTATCCATTAGTTACTTATGATTCATACAAGTTTTTACTATATGCATTTAAGTTCTATTTTTTGCTTTGCATGTTGTTCTCGGTTCCGGTTATGCATTACGAAGGAGGCTTATGCGATTACATGTTTAGTATTCGTCATTTCTATGTTGTATGTATTGGTGTAGTCAGTATTAAGCCACATCAGCTGTATCCCACAGTTGAATTAATTGATAGCACTATATACCCCGTCTCGTATAGAGTATCAAAGCAAACAAATGACACATGCCTTGTCTTACATCTCATTCGAATCTAATTCGAGTAGACGATACTAAATCAATAAGGTATCGATTAGATATAGGAAATGAATCATGAGAATCTTCTTCATTTTAGGATTTTAGGTTTAAATTATTTGCTTCTTTTGTGAATGAAAAAAATCTACCTACCACCTTTTTGGATTCCTATCTGAATCAAATTTAGAATTTGATTAATTTATTGGAATTGATAAAATTAGGGGTTCATAAAGAAATTAAGTCTATATAGCACGTTCAAATTACGCATTATTGCTGATCGATAAAATTTGATAAAATCCATATCTATAAAATAAAGAAAGGAAATTCATTTATGGTAAAAAAATTCTGTCATTTGGTTATTTCTCAAGAAGAAAGGAGGATGCTATTGAATTTCAAGTATTCAATTTCACAACAGATACGAGGAAGCTTACTTCCCATTTAAGGCACAAAAGATTATTTATCTCGAGAGGTTTGAAGAAAATTTTGGGAAACGTCAGCGACTGCTAGCTTATTTGGCAAAAAAAAATAGAGTACGGTATAAAGGGTAATTAATCAGTTGGACATTCGAGAGACAAAGCTTCGTTAATTTGATTAATTTGAAGAGTCATTTCATTTTCACTTATATGTTTCGATTAAATTTTGATGACCTTCTTTTCACTTTCGGTAATTCATGGAAGAATGAATCGGTAAAAAAACTTATGGTTGCACCAACTACAAGAAAAGACCTCATGATAGTCAATATGGGGCCTCGGCACCCATCAATGCCCGGTGTTCTTCGACTCATTGTTACTCTAGATGAGTGAAGATGTTGTGTTGCGAACCAATATTGAACTATTTACATAGAGGGATGGAAAATTGCGGAAAACTGAACAATTATACAATATTTGCCTTATGTAACACGTTGGGATTATTTAGCTACTAGCAGCAATAACCATAAATGGACCCGAAACGGTGGAGGCAATATTCAAGTACCTAAAAGGGATAGCTATATCGAGTCATTATGTTGGGTTAGAGTCGGATAGCTACTCATTTATTATATGGCTCAGTCCATTTATGGCGGATATTGGTGCGCAGACCCCTTTTTCTATATTTTTGAGAAGAGAATTGATATATGACCTCTTCGAAGCTGCACACCGGTGTCGCAGTGCATAATTATTTTCGTATCGGAGGAGTAATCTTGCCCGATCTACCCCTATGGCTGGATAGATAAATGTTTGGATTTTTGCAATTATTTTTAACAGGGGTTGCTGAGTATCAAAAACTTATTACCCGGTATCCTATTTTTTTAGAATGAGTTGAAGGCGTAGGCATTATTGGGAGACGAGGCATTAGAATTGGGGTTTATCGGGACCCGATACTTTCTGACCAGGAATAGAATGGGATCTTCGTAAAGTTGATCATTATGAGTCTTACAGCGAATTTGATTGGCGAGTTCAATGGCAACAAGAAGGGGATTCATAAAACGTTATTTAGTACGAATCGGAAATGACCCGAGAATCCATAAAGATTATTCGACAGGGCTACGGAAGGAATTCTAGGAGGGCCCCTTCTGAAAATTTAGAGAAATCCGGCGTTTTGATAGATTAAAGATCCTGAATGGAATGATTTTGAATATCGGTTTATTAGTAAAAAACCTTCTCCAACTTTGAATTGTCGAAACAAGAACGTTATGTAAGAGTTGAAGCCCCCAAAGGAGAATTGGAAATTTTCTCATAGGAGATCAAAGCGTTTTTCCTTGGAGATGGAAAATTAAGCTCCCCAAGTTTTTATCAATTTGCAAATTCTTCCTCAGTTAGTTAAAAGAATGAAATTGGCTGATATTATGACAATACTAGGTAGCATAGATATCATTATGGGAGAAGTTGATCGTTGAAATGATAATTGATACAACGAAATAGAGACATAATTTTTCCAAATTGGAATCCTTGAAAGGAAGTCTATGGGATCATATGGATGCTTGTCCCTATTTTGACTCTTGTATTAGGAATCACAATAGGTGTACTAATGGTGTTTGGTTATAAAGAGAAATATCTGCAGGAATACAACAACGTATCGGACATGAATATCGCGGCCCTTTAGGAATTCTTCAAATCTCTAGCGAGATGGGACAAAACTACTTTTGAAAGGGCAGTATTTCCATCTACGAGGAGATACTCGTTTATTCGGTATCGGACCATCCATAGCAGTAATATCTATCTTTTCTAAGTTATTCAGTAATTCCTTTTTGGTGATCACCTTGTTCTAGCCGATCTTAGTATTGGTGTTTTTATGGATTGCCATTTCAAGTATTGCTCACGTTGGACTTCTTTATGTCAGGGATATGGATCAAATAATAAATATTCCATTTTTAGGTGGTCTCACGGGCAGCTGCCCGTCAATTAGTTATGAAATACCATTAGCTCTATGTGTGTTATCAATATCTCTACGTGAGATTCGGTGAGACCTAAAATTTCTCCAAATTCTTTTCTTTCTAGAAACAAGGGTAAAAAGATTTGATTGAATATATATATATTTTCATTTTCTTATTGTTTGAGTTATTGAACTAAACCGGAATAGTTATATGAGTGAAAGAAAACGGCTTAGAAATTTGCAGTAAAAATGTTGAGTCTCATTTCCTATGTACAAGAGAGAATCAAATGGTGAAAAAGTAAACATAAGCAATAGAGATTGTTTACCCCAAGATTGGTGAATTGTCATGATAGCTTGAAGCGGGTTCAAAAGATCAAGCGTAGCCAGGTTTGACTGTCTATTACCAGATGGATTTCCACAACGGGAGGTTGAAAGCAAAAATGAGTGGATGGTTAGAAGACCAAGATACACAAAGGATTAGTAACTGAGATTATGTAAGTTATCCAAGAGGATATTTATGTACACTCAAAGGGTCGAGTGGGGCTTCGTTCGTAGAAATGATCAAGAAGTACTCCCCATGATTCTGATCCAGAGTATGTTCCTATCCACCTGAATAAGTAAATAACTATCAAGAACAGTAATCTTTTACTTTGGTTAAGTACTTTTACGAGAAAGGAGAATAGGAATGAAATAAAATAAATCGAAATAGAAAAGAAAAGGAATCTAATTGCAAAAGCAAAAGGAGGGATGTCTTTTTTCTTCCTTTTTTTTAATTCTTTCTTTCCTATAATTCGATTTTGATTTCGATTTATAGAGAAAATTTTTGTCATGATTCATGAACTAATGGACTCTCTAATTTTTTTCGTAATTGAAAATTCGAGGTTGAAATGTATATGTGATATTGCTATAAAGCGCAGTTTATTTAATAATAAGCTTATTAATCAACAAAGAAAATTTTAAATTCTTAAAAGATGAGATCAATTCAGAAGCACTTATTTATTAGTTTTAAATATATGGCGAGATGAATTCCATTGGTCTAATTTGGGACCTTAGGATAGATTTTGACTCTATACGACAAACATATCAAAGATAAAAAGAATAGGAAAGGGCCCTAAGATTTATTTGTGACCTCTAAGGGAGCCGTATGAGGTGAAAATCTCTGTCTGGGATTCTGTAATAGCGATGGGCACAGTGATGTTATCATCGACTATGATTATCTAACGGTTCAAATCTGATTGATATAGTAGAAGCGCGAGTCAAAATATGGTTTTTGGGGGTGGGGTGGCATCAGTATCGGGTTTATCGTTTTTATAAATTTCTTCTCTAGCCGAGTGTGAAGATTACCTTTAGATTTAGGAAAAT
Organism: Datura stramonium; assembly: GCA_018107945.1. NCBI lineage: Eukaryota > Viridiplantae > Streptophyta > Magnoliopsida > Solanales > Solanaceae > Datura > Datura stramonium. The sequence continues at coordinate 17,648 of JACEIK010000818.1, forward strand.
GAAAAGAATTATTAGCCGAGGGTATCCAAATAGAATATTCGGGTATCAAATTTGGTTTATTTTACATTTGCTTCATATCTAAATCTACTAGTTTCTTCATTATTTGTAACAATTCTTTACTTGGGAGGTTGGAATCTTTCTATTCCGTACATATTTGTTCTGATCTATTAGACATAAATAAAAGGGGTAAAGTCTTTGGAACACTAATTGGTCTCTTTATCACATTAGCCAAAACTTATTTGTTTTTGTTCATTCCTGTTGCAACAAGATGGACTTTACAGTGAGAATATGGACCAACTATTAAATCTTGGGTGGAAATTTCTTTTACCTATTTCTCTAGGTAATCTATTTTGTCTAAGATTTATTGAATTTACCCAGGTGTGTTACAGGCTGGGAGTCTTATTAATTTTACCACTGTGTGGTACACCGCCGATGGGTTACCCGGTATGGTACGCCGGCTAGAGGCATTTTATTTTTGCGATATAGTACACATTGGGCATTTTATTTTACCCCGTGTGAGTACACTGGCTGGACGGATTGTATAGATTTTATGAGTCGGTATGCAGCGGCATTTCGATTATGAACTTTGTTGTGCATTAGATGGTTGCATTTATACTTCAATAATGAGTTATTGTCAGTTTTTTTTTTTCCAGAATTTTAGGTTGTTACTACTCCTTATTTAAGTCCTAGTTATCATTTTTATCTTACATTTTTTACAGTTTTCAACCTTACATACCGGTACATTTATTCATAGGCGTCCCTTAATCTTGGGATCCTTCCATAATCGTGCTACTGGTATAGGCGGGCTCAGATCATTGCATTCTCAGTAGGGCCCGATTTCTGCAGAATAATTGGTATGCTCCTTTCTTCCAGGAGCCATGTACGATATGGACTATTTTCGGTGTTGTGTACGGTATGGGTAGTAGGAGCCCTTTCCGGGTGCATTTCAATTTGTTTACTCTATAGAGCCTGATGTGGACTAGTTTGTATAGTAGTATGGGTTATGTAGTCGTCATTAATTTTTCATTGCTTTGTTTAGCTTTATTGTAGCCTTGTCGGCTTTCGGAGTTGTATATTTATAATTGTCAAGGAATTATTGGCCCGGTATTTATCTTGGTTGGTTGTAATAATTGGCTTGGTCAACCTTAGTGTTACATTTATAGATATTATATAGCGGCTTCTTGATCAACAATGAATCGAGTGCCAGTTGCGCCCTACCCTAGTTACGGGGTGTGGCTCTGAGACTTGGTATCGGAGTGATCGTGTCCTAGGCGGTCCACAAGCGTGTCTAGTAAGAGTCTATCTTATGGGTATGTTGTGCATCATACGTATAATCGGAGAGGGCTACAAGACATTTAGGAATTGTTTCACTTCTTTTGCTAATAGTTCGTTCTATAGGTCGAGGTCATAAGTACCATGATATCTAAATCATGTTATTGTTTGAGTATATGCAGCGATAAGGAAGGTGACTACAAGGTTGATTAGCGCATTTTGTTGAGGAGGGTACTAGTCTCCCTCCGGTGGATCGAGAGAGGCAGGTCGAGGCTCGGAGTGAATCCTCCTGCCCAAAGTATTACAGTTCCTCTTTCAGACGAGAGAAATGGAAGATAGACCTCCGGCTCACTCCCGCACTTGTAATACTTGAGGGTAGTAGAGTGGAAAACCCTCCTGCTTTGTAGTACCTCCAATGGTTCCAAAAAGGACGGAGTCTTGAGGAGCCCCACATTCAGGCGATGGCTACCGTATAGTCGCATGTCAAGAGCGAAGGTTGGAGGCGACGGAGAGACGTAGAGACGGAACAATTGAGATTTCCGGGGCCGCGAGTTCTTGAGTTTGAGCCCTCTTATATTCTCGGATCGAGACCCGAGCGAAGCCTCAGGGACTTTTTTGATCGAGGCTTATAGGGTGTTTAAGGTGATGCGAGCTACAACGACTGAGGAAGTAGAGTTGGCAGCCTTGAGACTACGTGATGTGTGGCCATATTGTGGTTTGAGGCTTGGGCTCGATCCGGAAGGGAGCCGATGCACCACAAATTTGAGTGTGAAGTGTTTTTCGAGGCCTTTATGCACCACTATCTACCAGGGCCGATAGGCTCGAGTTGTGCAGTTCTTTCACCTAGAAAGTAGGTGTGCGTGAGTATTGTCTTCAGTTTAATTCTCTTGCCAAGTATGCTCCACATAGTTCGGACGTGGAGGATAGATTTCATCTACATTCGTAGGGTTTGGGCTTCATATAGATCGATATTACTTGGGGTATATACTCAAGAGCACATGGACATTTCACAGATGAAAGCTTTCGCCCAGAGGGTAGAAGATTTGGTTCATCATTCTTGGATAATCGGAACAACATGAGCAACGGAAGAGAGCTAGGGCGTGGGTCACTTACGGAGCCGTAGGGTGACCCGGGGCTCGATCATCTAAGTGATCAGTTAGGCCAATAAGGGAGTGCTTGCCCCACCTCGTTGAGGACAGAGAAGGGACCAAGGCCCAGCTCCCATCTAGCTCTCGACAGCGAGTGGGTAGTACGAGAGGGAAGCCACCATTACCGCCTTGTCTCTAGTGTGGGAAATCTCATTCGGGTTAGTGTTGTCGGGGGCAAAATGTATGTTATTCGTTGTAGGAAGCCAGGGCACTTTATGAGGGATTGTTTGGGTAGTTTAGGAGGTCAGGGCGCGATCGGCGGTTTGCTTCTTCATCCTCCATTCAACCTCCCGGAACCCCACGATCCTTATCTAGAAAGCAGGCTTGGAGGCGAGAGGGAGAGAAGTCTTCCCTAGTTACGGGGCAACCTAGAATCGATTTTATGCTTTGGGTGGTCGACAGGACTAGGAGGCTTCGCTTGATATTGTTAAAGGTACTTTGATTATTTATTCTTGTGCAGTATATGTCTTACTTGATCCACGGTTCTACACTTTCTCTTATGTAACACCATTGGTTGCGAGTCGATTGAGACAATCCTGAGTTATTATCTATACATTTGTTGTTTTCTACCAATTGGCGAATCTGTGTTAGCTAGACAAGTTTACCGAAATTGCGTAGTATTGGTATGTGATAAATCAACCTTCGCTGATCTATTTGAGCTTTAAATGGTTGATTTTGATGTCATTTTGGGTATGGATTGGTTGGCGACATGTTATTTTTAATGTTGATTGTAGAGCTAAAGTTGTCGAGATTAAATTTTCCCAGCCCGAGCCGGTCAGGGAATGGCAGGCATTTCGCTATGACTAAGGTAAGTTTATTTCATACCTTTAGGCTCAAAAGTTGATATCTAAGGGTTGTATTTCTCACCTGGTTGGGTAACAAACATGGAATGTGAGCCTACGAGACTCTCGAGTCAATTCCAATTGTAAATGAGTTCCACGAGGTCTTTCCGGAGGATTTGCCTGGAAATCCTCCTAAAAGGAGATAGATTTTCTATTGATCTACTTCCAGGTACTCAGCCTATATCGGCCCCTCCTTACGAATGGCTCCGATTATAGCTAAAAAGGAATTAAAGGAGAAGGCAGAGAGATGCGCTCAGGAAAGTTCATTAGACCTAGTGTATTGCCTTGGAGTGCCCGATTACTCTTTGTGCGAAAAAAAGACAGGTCGTTAAGAATGTGTATCGACTATAGGCAGCTAAATAAAGTGCGATTAAGAATAAGTACCCACTTCCCGGATTGATGACCTATTTGACCCGATTCTGATTGGCGAGATGCTTCTCAAAGATTGATTTGAGATCGGGTACCATCGATTCTGAGGTTAGGGAAGTTGGTATCCCAAGACAGCCTTCAAGACTAGATATGGCCATTATGAGTTCTTAGTGATGTCATTTGGTCTTACTAATTCCCCGACGCTTTTATGGACCTAATGAATCGGGTGTTTTGGGGCCTTTTCTTGATGTATTTATGATCGTCTTCATTGATGATATTTTGATTTACTCGCAATCCAAGGTCGAGCATGCAGGTCATTTGAGAGCAGTATTACAGACTCTACAGGAGCACAAGTTATATGCTAAAATTTCTAAATTTGAGTTTTGGCTAACATTTGTGGCTTTCCTTGGTCATGTAATTACAGTTGAAGGTATAAGAGTGGATAGATAGAAGATGCGCGGTAAGGACTTGGCCCGAGCCTTGAATCCTACGGAGGTTGTGACTTTCTACAGGGGTTAGCGGGTTAATACCACCGATTTGTGGAAGGTTTCTCTACTATCGCTGCACGTTGACAAAGTTGACATAAGCGGTTAAGTTTTAGTGGACGAGAGGGAATGTGGCGAAGTTTTCATGAATTGAAGGATAGGTTGACTTCAACACCTGTCACGACTCTTCAGTCAGGTTATGTGTTCTATTGTGATGCTTTAAGAGTTGGGCTAGGGTTTGTTCTGATGCAACATGACAAGGTCATTGCTTATGCCTCTAAACAGTTGAGGAAGCACGAGCAAAATTATCTTACCCATGATCTTGAGTTGGCCGTAGTGGTATTTGCATTGAAGATTTGGCGCCATTACTTATACGGAGTACATGCTGATATCTCCACAGGATCATAAGAGCCTCCGGTATTTGTTTGTGAAGAGTTGAATTTACGCTAGAAGGTGGTTAGAATTCTTTAAAGATTATAACGCGTTAACGTCGCCTCATCCGAGAAAGGCAAATGTTAGCAGACGTGTGCTAGAATCTCAAGTCTATACGGGTAGCTTGAGTCATATTCAGTCGACAGGATTGAAATGATGAGAGCTCTATGGCGAGTTAGGTGACTTACAAATTCGATTCTTGGATATTTGAAGATGGGGGTATTATTGTCAAAAACACGGCCAAATTGTCTTTGATAGCGGAAGTTATGCAAACAAATATGAAGTAGTCACGGAGTTAGTCTTGCGAGAGACGGTATACCACAACAAGCGAGCTATTTGATTATGGACCCGATGGAGTTCTTAGATGCAGTTCTTCTATGTGTACCTAATGTGGGTGAACTACGGGAACAAATTATTAATGAAGCTCATTATTCTCGATATTCAGTACACCCAGTGCCACAAAGATGTCGTGACACGAGGAAACTATATTGGTGGAATAGCATGAAAAATGACATCATCGGTCTTGTGGCTCAGTGTCCCAATTGCCAACGGGTAAAAGGTTGAGCACTAAGTGCAGGTCTGATGCGGGATATAGAAATTCCAACACAGGAGTGGGAGGTGATTAATAAGGATTTTATTACAGGATTGCCTAGAATGAGCAGGAAACATGATTCTCCAGGTAATAGTTGACAGATTGACTAAATCGCTCACTTCTTGCCGATTAAGACTACATATGCTGCAGAGTTATGCTATGCTTTATATACGAGAGATAGTTCGCCTACATGGAGTCCCCTTGTCCATTATTTCTGACAGAGGTGCTCAATTCCCAGCAAACTTCACAGAATGTTGAAAGAGCACAGGCACTCGGGTAAGACCGATTACCACATTTTATCCTCGGACAGACGGATAGGCTGAGCACCATTCAAACTCTTGAAGGAATGTTGCGTGCTGTGTTTAGATTTTGGCGGAAGCTAGGATGATCATGTTTCCTTGATTGAGTTCGCCTATAATAACGGCTACCGAGGCAAGTATTCGAGATGGCTCCATGAAGCTTTATATGGGCGAAAATGCGGAGTCGTGATGGAGTGGTTTGAACTCGATGAGGCAGGATTATTGGGGCCAAACTTAGTGCAACAAGCTGTGACAAGGTGAAACATATTAGAGATCGACTTGAACGACGGAGAGCGAGCGAAGTCTTATGCGGATGTATACCTTGGCGTGGGTTTGTTGTTAATGATTGAGTCTTTCTCAAAAGTGTCACCTGAAAGGCGTCATGCGATTTGGCTGAAAAGGAAAGCTAAGTCCTAGATATGTTAGGCCCTACAGAGTGTCACTGGGATAGGAAAGTGGCCTACGAGTTGGAGTTGCCACCGAGATTTAGCGACGATCCACCCGAGTATTTCATGTATCGGTGTTGTAGGAAGTGTATGGAGACCCAACTCATGTTATGCCATCGATGATGTCCGAATTTACGAGGAGATGACCTACACCGAGGATCAGTTGCTATTCTTGACAGGCAAGTCGCAAACTTCGAGACAAGAAGTTGCCTCGGTTAAAGTATTATAAGTGAGAAATATGCGCATCGACAGGTGACTTGGGAGGGCGGGAAATGAAGGAAATAAATATCCTCACCTACTTGATAATCGACCGATAGTTAAGGTATGTTTTAATACTTATTTTGATGCATATTAAGTGAAATTAATTTCCATTCGGGGACCAATGTTCCTAAGGGGGAAGAATATAACACCCCAAAATTTTTATTAGTAATTATTTGATGATTTATGCTAGGTTAGGGAGAGTACGGGTTGTATATTGGTCGTAGGTGTCAAGGAAATGTGTACGATAAAAAAACAAGAGTATGTGAAATTCATAAGTAGGGATAACTTTAAACGATCATATCTCCCAGTATGTAATAACTAGGAGCCGTACGACCTATCAAATTAAAAGTCTTTGAGTCTAGTTTTCATATCATAAAACTTCTTGTCAATTGGAGTTCGTAGTAAAACGTTATGGGAAATTTACCGAACCATCACGAGCGGTTACGGGCATGACACCCTAACGCCTCTGCCCTCTACCCCTATTTATTTAAAGTTGTTTGCTGCTCAAATCATATCATTTTCCTATCCAAATTCGAGCTGCCTGATTGGGGACACTTCTCTCTGTATATCACAGCCAAAACTAAGGAAGATACATCAAGGCAAATCATCAACCAAATATTGAAGGCCAAGTGAAGAAGGTCATTGCAAAGTTGAAGAGAGGCATCGGTAGATCTTGTTGCTGCGTTTTTTAAGAATGTTTATGATGTTTCTTTCTTCGTTTTCGGAGGAGCACTTAGATGAATATATACTACCTTTTTTTGATGGTTGGATTCAAGGGAGGAGGTAAGGATTCTATCCTTTAAACTTACCAAAAAAAAGAAATCTTGGCAACGCGAAAATTCAAAGCTAGGCTGGGTTTTTTTCATGTGTTTAGCTGAAGTTACACGCCCATTCTTTGAAGGGTTTGTGAAGCTGCTGTGTTTGCAGTAATGTTAAGCTTCTAGATATTCCATCTTAGTAGTAGTGGAAGACAAGAAAAGTGTTACCATTTCTAGCTATTAAACTTGCAAGAATTTTCTTAGCTAAAGCTAGAAGTTGAAGTTGGTTTTTATGGCTCATTTTTTTGTGTGTTTTTGGTTAATTTTTGCCCCGTTTTAGAGGTTGATACAACTGTGTTTTTCTTCGGGAATATACTCGTTTTTATTCTGGGGAATAATCACAAGAAAATCTAGGTAAGTTCACCATTTTATTTTCCCTTAAAGACTGCGGAAACAAGTTAAATCAAAGTAATGAAATGTTGTTTTGTATTGTTGTTATGGCTTACATTGGGATGACATTTTGTCTGAAATGGGCTCAAACCAGAAGTTGTTACATGAGTATAACTTCAAGGAATTGAAGAATACTAAACATGGGTTGTTGGAGAAAAAAGCGATTAAGGGAAGCTCGTCGTAACAAGGTATGTAAGGCGCCCAATCTATCTTTCTTTCAAGCACGATTCGTGTGATGTGGACCCGAATGAGACAACAACCTTTTTAAAAGTATTAGTCGATATGTTAAGGTTCATTTAATCTTTAAAATCCCATGTTTTGTGAGGATAAATGTTAAGATTATGCCTAGCGGAATGGAGATACCTAAAGTGTGATATTGTGTTGATTGTTGTCGTAGTTGTACATTGAGTTGGAGACCCCTCGGCGTGGGCATTGTTAGCTGGTCCTTACTGTATGTCATGTGTATATATATATGTGATGTTAAATGTGCTTAAAGGTCTGGTTGCTATCTAATATTGGTGAAAGAGCCGAGATGAGGACGTGTAATTGATTTTAAGCCACGTAAAGACATGGAAGCTATTGAGGGTAAGCGAGCTTACCGAATTTGGATTACCTGGTTATGGTTGTCCCGCTTATCTTATGTGTATGTTGTAAAATATGTCAGGCCAATGGGAATTTCATAATCCCCTTTCCCTTAATCTGAGCGACAAGCTAGCGGGTTTCTACGCTCTAATGTCCGGTGGAGACGATCTACAAGTTTATTTGAAACTCTTGGTTATTAGTAGTTTCTTATGAGTCATACAAGTTTTTACTACATGCATTTAAGTTCTTATTTTTTTCCTTGCATGTTATATGTTCTTAGTTCCAGTTATGCATTACGAAGGAGCTTATAGAGGCCACATGTTTAGTATTCGTCATTTCTATGTTGTATGTATTATTTGGTCAGTATTAAGAAAGCCATATCGGCTCAGGTATATGATTTTGTCTATTTATTGAATTTACCCGGGTGTGTTACACCGGCTAGAGGTCATATTGATTTTACCCCGAGTGTTGTACGAATTTGGAGCGAAGATTACCTACCTGGTATGAATACTTGGCAGAAATTTGAGCATTTTTATTTTACTGGTATAGTACCAAATTTGGAGGAATTTTTATTTTGCCCCGGTGTGGTACAGTGGCTGGACGGATTGTATAGATTTTATGGTCGGCCGTCTGTTGGCATTTAAGTTATAGTCTTTGTTGTGCATTAGATGGTTTGCATTTTATACTTCAATTATGAGTTATTGTCGGGTTTTTGTTTCGAATTTCGGGTTATTACTACTCCTTATTTTCGAGCTAGTTATCATTTTGATGTTACATGTTTACGATTTTCGGCCTTACATACCGGTACATTTTATTCATGCGCGTCCCTTAATCTTTGGATCCTTCCCGCAATCGTGCTACGGTATAGATCGGGGCTCGGATCGAAACGAACGTAGTATGAGCCCCGGATTTGCACGTAGAATAGCGGTATGCTCCTCTCTTCCAGGAGCCACGTCTTGGTGTGGACTATTTTCAGTTTGTGTACAGCATGGGTAGGCCGGGCCACTGTCCAGTGCATTTTAGTTTATTTACTCTATAGAGGCGTGTGTACTAGTTTGTATAATAAAGTATGGGTTATGTAGTTGTATTGATTTTTCATTTGCTTTGTTTAGCTTTATTGTAGCCTTGTATCGGCTTTTAGGTTGCATATTTATAATTGTCAAGGCATTATTGGCCCGATGTGTGTTTATAGGTTGGTTGTGACGGTGGCTTGGTCGGCCTTGGTGTTAAATCTATATATATATTGCTATAGTCGGCTTCTCGATGACCATGAATCATGTGCGATTCGCCCTACCCTAATTTTGGGGCGTGACAATTTTGACAGAATCTCTCTGTATTATAGACTATTAGAAAAGAATTGAAACGCAAAAAAATTCCAACATAGGCATCTTACGGGATGCTACAAGAAATGATACAACATAGCTTCATATCATAAAGGCGAAAAACTAAACAATGCGATATTATTCGTAACAACATAATTGTTGAACAACAATCTCACCTCAACTTCTCAATTTGGCTGCAATTTAGAATAAACAAGGATATCTAGACCTCATGTCGTCCCTCATCTTCTCCCAGGTCATCTCTTCTACCTTTTTTTCCTCCATACAATTCTACTAGGCATATAACTTTTTGTTTTCAAATAGCCCTATGGATCTGTAATCTAGTATAACTATTAGAATCTACTCGTGGGACTATTCTTATGTTACCCAAGCATCCTTGGTAGGATAACAGAAGAAAGGTCTCTTACACACTAGTGCAACATTGATGAATAAATCTTAGTCCTAAAGGCAACTTTATCTCGCAAGCCATGGTCGATCTTCCGGAGGATCCGTTATAGCTTAGTGAATCTAGGGCTGAACTTGCCCTTCCTGTCAGCTCATAATACCCTTCATAGGCGAGACTTTCCAAGAATACCCAGTGGGTGCTTCCATCCCAAATCTCCATTGCCATACGTTAGAATAAGGCTTGAAGACCACAGGATGCCAATACATATCTTCTAGTGAGTTTAACTTTTCCCCTGACTGATATAGTAATTTTTGTTTGGTTATCCCTAACTTACCTACTTTAGAAATCATATGGGGGCATGCACTTCCACCCGTAACACATCTCCGGGCATACGAGTTGTGTGCTCGGCTTGAACATTTGTTTGGGGGTGAGAAGTAGTACTCAAATTAATCATGCATCCCAATTTGTCCTAAAAGCCTTTCAAAACCTAATAGCTATTAGTTGCGTCCTTTGTCAGAAGTTAATAGACACTAAGACACCACATAGCCGGAATATTTCTTTATTATTTAATTTAGTGTAATGCTTTGCTATAACATACTTCCGACCAGAAAGAGGTGTGTTGATCTCCCTTGACCTTTCAACATGCCGAATGGGTCATGTTTACGCTGATGCGAGGTAAACCTACGATTATATCATTTGGTCTACTTTCCATTTCACGTAGGCATGACTGTTTCCTAAATTAGCATCTCGATTTCCATGGTCTTTCCTTTCCTGCTGTCCATTAGAGTTTTGTGCTACAACTTGAAAGTTTCTTTTTACTTCCTAATACCATTAGTAGATTCCTTCGCCCAACGTGCGTTTTCGTCAAACCTAGGCGGAGGGAAATAACGAACATGGTGTACCTTTCTGATCTACTAACGAAGCCCGGCCACAAAAGGATGCAAAGTGGTCTCCAGTCCCAGGGCTTCTGTCCCTACTACCTCTACAGTGACGAATCCCTGCGGCCTTGTCTGCAGGAAGCCGCACCTAGGTAGGGTCTCCGTACTGTTACTCCGTTCGTCCACAACTAAGGTGGTACCATAACATTCTAGGTCACAATCTCTCTACCCTTTAAATGTAAGCCCTGATAGTTGTTCCTTGGTAAGTAGCGATTCCAATACATTGGCCTCGCTACAATCTAGAGATAGTTGTTGTTCTCCTCCAAACCTCGATGCTCATATCTTGATCTTACTTCTATAAGATAAAATTGGGGTTTGTGCTTACGCACCATCTTGGCAAGGATACTACTAGTGAAGTCTGCCATCTATATCATCCTGGCCGGTGCTCAGGGCTGGTTCCACATCCATAGTCTCTCCCATATCCCAAATCATGATAAGATGGGGTGATAGGCTCTATTCTCTAGGTATCTCCTATCGCCATCCACACACAGTAGTGGGATTAGTCTATTTTTGATTTGAGCTTTACCATTCACTTGGGCTTATTACCTTATGGACCTCCACACGTACTTGGGGTGCTAATGGCAATCTTATTTTCCCCCCCTAATTTACTATTGTAAAGGTCTAGATGACTTATTTAAACACTAGGAGTCTCAACCACATTCTAACACTTTCCAGGAGTCAATGGATCTAGCCTTCCTTTACTATTTCTTTATGTATCGCCTCATAGTTACGCTCTTTGTTAAATCTGGGAGGCAGAAAAATACTATCTTACTACAGTAGGACTGAGGTATGGAACATTACAACATCCGAAGGGTTGAGTAGAAATCCCTCGAATTTCCTTCTCTCACATACATTCTAGGTAATCCGACGCTACTTGTCGTCCTTGTCTAATTCTAAATATCTAGCGGGTAAGCCAACTCATATATATACTATACTCCTGACCTCCTACTCTGAGGCTGTAGAAAGAACTGGAGAGCGATTATTTGGGTATCTATTACCTTATGAGGCTCTTGGTGCTCGGGGAGGATGCTAGGGAGATTAAAAAAGAGGCGTGTTTCCATCCTTGGTAGATGTCCCCCAACTATGGCACCTCTTGAGGTACGCTCTCCTGCGGCTGCAGCTAATTTGTGACTGGCTGGAGTTTTTCTTATATTAAACATTACTCTAGACAGACATGACAATGGCCCAGGGACTCAACCCTATACAACTCGCTCTATAATTACGAGAAAAGGAGGGGTAACCATACTATCTGTATAGTAGCCTCCACAGCATAAATTGTACTGCACAACACATTTATAAGCGAATCTACTAGACACAGCACCAAATTCCCGAGGATACGACACGCTCTAATACCAAGTTGTCACTTCCCACCTTGGAAGGCATGATTTGGCACCTAATTCCACTTAGTTTTACTTTGTCCTGGCTTGGCATACGCCCCTTTGGTGCCTACCCAGTGACTCAAAACCAAGAAAATAAACTGCTTGCTATATCTTGGCTGTAAGCACAGCCTCGGGCCATTGCCTAAGGCCATGCTTTGTAATAGGAAAAAGCTAACCCATGACTCAATAGTAAAGGGATCCTATGCGGGCCCGACAAGACCACCAAGTTGTCTAGTTATAACGGAATGAAAACAGGCGGAGTCATATTCGTACAATGGCAGGCAAGGGTTGCTAAACGCTATCTAAAGTAGGCTTCACACGGCCTTACATGCAACATAAGATATACATAGGCCCCACCACGACCAACAAGAATCAACTAAGCGAAGGCATGATGCATGACCTCTAAGAATAAAAATAGTTGTTAGGACGGGGACCCAGCTTGCCCAAATGCTATAGAAATAAAATAGATAGCTTCTACAACCTGGCAACTCAGATGAGAAAGGCTTGCAAACTGCCGACTACGAATAGGTGCTAGGAGACCCTGATACGTACGCTCTAAACCTCTGAGGCAAGTATGTAGTGGCCATAGTTGGGCGTATGTAAATATGTACCAAATATGTAGGTAATAAATAAGACTAAATAGAAACAGATAAAGGGCGAGAATTGAATAGAAAGAAGGGGTAGAGTTAACTTTTGTAAGCTTTAGCATCCATAACTTGCATCTAGTAAACACTACACAGTATATAGTTTGGCGTACGACTACACATTCATAGGCTAGTGCTAACAAACAAGTATACAAACAAGAACCTATCTTTGCCCCCATAACCTGGAAGGTGCGAGAAACACATAAACAACCTACTGGGGACCTCATAAGCCCTAGCAAGTACAATTCAATCTATATACCCCTATCCGAGGTTCTGCTTATGATTCTATTGGTGCTATAGCCGACCAATCACTTCTAGGTTCGCATCGAACCCAGCCGGACTCCTGTAGCGTAGCCGAGCCTATTCGACTCCTGTAACTATACCCCTGGGCACACAGAAACCGACGGAGAGATTGATGCCGATCTGACATAAAAGAGGTCCATATGTGGATGGATGTAAATATGGCCTAAGCTTGGAAGTATGGTCCGTCGGACATCATATAGCTCTCTGAGCATCCAATAGCCCCGTAAGGCGTGACATTATCCTTATAGCTCCTCTACGACGTCAATAGCCCGTAGGCGTGGTATAGTTAACAACCTGAAGTTGGTCAACGAAACGCTATCCTAGGTAGGGTCAATCCCAGCCGATATATTGTATTTTACTCTCAATCCAGCCACTCAAAGACCCATGCTTATCGGATCTTGGGCCTAACACAGCTATGCCCTAGAATAGTCTGCTGTATATTTGCCAACGGGTACCTGTGTGCCTACATGCGTCGAGAGGATCTTGTTGGTGATCATAATATCTTGGTCTAGACAGGTCACGGCTTGATCTGGAGTAGCCTTAATGATACTCCTAATGTCATGCTAGGACAATGATAACTCGTAAGCAAGCGCCAATATCGCAGACAACTAACTATCTAGTTCCTTCTCTTAGAATAACCTTAGGGCTTCTACTAATCGGACACGCTCACGAGTAGTCATCCTCTAATCTTCCACGAGATAGCTTACTATATTTCTTAGCCTGATGTGATGTGCCAACATGGTTCTAGTCCCTCAGACACTAACTTGGTTGTTCCAGATTTCATATGTCTTCTGTAGGCAATTCCCAAACTCATAGGTAAGTTTATATGGACTTAGCCACCCGACAACTTATGCACAGTATCTTATAAGAGTAGGTACAGGGCGTTATTTAATTCACCTACTGATACGGTTCCCTCCTTAGGGTACCACGGATCTATCTGACATGTACAAGTTGGAATGACTTTACGGGAGATCTTGCCCGGCAAAAACTAAGTCATTGAAGCTAATAGTGTGGGAAGTGCATCTGCCAACAAGATGGCAGGCTATCACTCGGTTCACTAGGCAAGCCTTTGGTGCCGCTAACCTATGGTATTGCCATCTTACAGTCTGGCCCCGGAGGCGTTAAGGTACATAATGGCCTCTGGGCGAGAAACTTCACGGCAATATAGGCGTCACCTTGTAAGTTATCGCGACTATGCGATGCTTTCCAACACCAATTAGGGCCCAATGAATTTAAGCTATAACATTCTAAGGCCTTGGCATCACATCAAAACATCAGGGTACTAATATAGTGAACGAAGAACAAAGGAGTTTCTATGACACTCTAGCGTGAAGTCACATAATATACTCTTTCTCGATTGGGGATATTGTAATATATTCTCAATATATTTTCTAGCTTAACCACAACATACATAATCATAATCTACTAACGGCAACTAATCACAGCATTACCATGAACCTTATCTACTAACGTGACTAATTACAACGTAGAAGCTCATTACCTACTGGATATAGCTAATCACAATATACAAGATCATTGTCTACTTTCATTGGCATAGGTCGTATCACTATACGCCGAGAATAACTTGCCGAAGAGATAAACCTTAACAAACCTCAAATGTCAATTCTTGTTTAACAGATTAGTTTCAACCTTTGTCAATGGTTCCACTCAACTACAACCTTACGTTGTGAGAGAATATGGCTATTTTCAATACTAAAACTTTGGCAAAACACAATATTTTTTTATAATAATAACTTTAATTCAAGTAGATTAATTTCGGACGAAAACTCAAATTTCTCTAGAGTAAGAAGGTAGAGATGCTTACCTATCACACAGCCGCTTAGGACTCAATTTGGAAGTAATTCAACATGCTACTCAAGCAGGGTTCCGGTACTCTGAGCAAATTTTCAAGAAATAACTCCCTTGAAGATGTTCCATAGGCCTAGAACTTAATATCCAAGGTGAATTTGCATTTGGACGGAATTTGACGACGTAATTTGATGAAAATCCAAGTGAAACCGGCGTTAACTCTCTCGTTCTAGTTGAGGTAAATGTTTTAAACCATTTTAACACTTAGCCTCATAGATATATATATATATATATTAGAAGGGTCGGTTGCGGGGAGGCGCCACCATGGCAGCCATCTACGCCATGGGGGCATCCGCCGCGCGACGGGGAGCCCAGCCTCTCGCTGCCCATAGCACGAGCGGGGCTGGCGCCTCACACCCATCGTGCAGAAGCAGTTGGCGTATTGTGTAGGCCTCGCGTCCTGGCCTTGCCCAGCACTGCCAATCCACTCGATAATGTCCTCACTTTCGTCTTGCCTTTGAGGCTCTTCCCGCACGCGTCAAGCTCTGTTGCCACAACAAGTCCACGTGCACCTTACTAGCCACTAACATATTGCGGGGTATAACATGCATGCTAAAGAATACTATCTAAAATATACATAATCATCAGTTATTTATCGCAACATGAACATAATGACCCAAGATTTAAAATAGAAATTATGTAACTTGTCATGCTTGACATTGTAAGTGAAAGTTCACCATTTTGATCATTGGGTCAAATATGCTATAAAACATAATATCATAAGTCATTAACATGAGTAACTAAAAGCATGAACAATGGTGGACTGGTGTATAGTGAGAACCACCATATATGAATGCATGATGATCCCATGTCTTTTCCACGTGGAGGAGCCATTCTAAGCATTTCTAGGGCAAAGGATGAATGAGGTATAATATCATGGTGTGCCTTGAGGTTGGGAAAACACTCCCTTGCGAGATCCAAATAATATACCCTATATTGTGTGTAGTTCAAAGACTAGGATCCTCGAAATCCTAACCTACTCAGAATTGCTAGACACTACTCCCCCAAAACATGCATATTGCTCATATAGTCATATCCACAAATGGCTTGAATTTCAATAAGAAGTCTTGACTCAAATATCTCTTCAAAACACGATCTTATGGGCGCTTGGCCAAAATCGCGATGAACATACTTAACTTGCATGGGCTTGACAAATCATGAAATTATGAATACTTGAAATAGACTCCATAAGGGTTTCAAAATCCACTTCAGGGAATCATGAGTTAATAATTCATAAACATTCTAAATGCCATTACTAGAATAACTCATCATGCTAGAAATCATGGAATCATAGCTTAAATTTCATAAAACTTGCATAATAGGGAATATTGTCTAATAACTTGGGAATTCATGAATTGATAAACAAATTGAGTGTAAAAATCTGTCCATTAGTCTTAAATAATGCATTAAAACATTGGAGTTGGACCCATAGACATAACATAGATAATTTCATAGAATTGGGTTAAAACCCTAAAATTTCCAATACACTTGTTTAAGGACTTGAATTCATGAATTAAAGGATAAATTGGGCATGATGGTGGAAGAAATACCCAATTTATGACTCTACATACTGGGTAGATTGATTTTTACGCTTGCCTTGATCACTAAGAAGATTGGGGAAGAGATTGAGGAAGGAACTCTAGCGTGATCTTGGAAGAGGATTTAGATTTAAAAGCATGAATAAGAGCACAATGACTTAGGCTAGGTTAAACCCTCTTAAAACACTCTTTAGGAAGCTTAAAAAGACGTAGTTAAGGAGTTAGGAGCTTAAAAATATGAAAAGCACCCTTCAATAACTTCGACTACAAAAATGACCACCGCGATTAACGAGGGATTGGACGACCTGTTGGGGCCTTGACGGATCGTCCCTTGACCCGTCGTCGGTAGAAGATACAACTTAATCTCTGATCCTTCCCCAGCTCAATGATTCACTTAACGGGCCGTCGAGGGACTTGACGACTCATTCCCTCTGACCATGAAGTACATTAGATTCCAACACTTTCCCCACTTGTTGTTCACTTAATGGGTCACTTACGGCTCGTGGGGTTTCCTAATGACTCGTCCCACAATCCGTCATGTCTTTTAAGATATGTTTCCCCGACTTGGAAACACATAGCGGGTCACTCAATGACCCTTTAGGTCACTCCAGCGAATCGAGCGATTCATTCTTTGACCTAGTGTAATTTTCTGTTGTTCCCATTTCAACCTCAGTTAATCTTTGGGACCTTTAGGGTGTAACAGGTAGGTCTC
The DNA here is from genome assembly GCA_018107945.1 of Datura stramonium. NCBI lineage: Eukaryota > Viridiplantae > Streptophyta > Magnoliopsida > Solanales > Solanaceae > Datura > Datura stramonium. The sequence goes on from JACEIK010000818.1 coordinate 34,692, forward strand.
CAACGAAAGTTGGGAAGCTTTAAAATAAATCATAACACGTACTAATAAAATAAAACTAAAGAACTATTTATAGAAAATATAAAATTCTTTCATAACACAACTCGTTCACAGGTGATGGGATGACCTCGAGTAGTAGTAGAATACCACGACTTGTCAGTTAGATTGTAACACATGAAAATGTAGCTTTTGGTCTCTTCGGGTACGAGTGAGTACTACGAATCCTTGACAGACACCCACGAGTCGTGACTTCTAGTCATGGCCTGAAGCCTGATTATCGTATACAGGTGTCCTTTAGTACGACTCATAGTCTAATGCGATGAAACATAACTTCCCTTTGTGAATTGAACCTCTAAAAACTCAACATCTCTTATCATCATCCCACGAGTCTTAGGTATGAGTTGTACTATGGTGATATGATCCTTGGTACCCCTTCATACTCTGAAGTTCTAAATGAGAAAATCTTTGATCCTTTGTTACGACCCTCGGGGCGACTCATAGCGTGTGGTATGATTCATATTACTATGGACTAGCATCTTTTCTTCGTTTTAAGCGTCGAAAATTACCATAAACCACATCATATAAATACCCTCGAAGTTAGACTTTTGCATGTACTCAAGCAAACAAAATTACACTACACGTACGACGCTTAATCAAAAAAACCTAGAAGTCTTACGATTGTCATAATAGCTTGATACGCACACATGATCCTTACAAATTATAGCCCCTGCTCCTACACAATCAAAAGCTAAGAATGTTATTAACACTTACATGGAATTCTCACCATGACACAAATGGATCAAAGGATGGCATCAAATTATCAATTTAAAACCGAGCACGCACTAATGCCATTAACACAAACAAGTAGCAATTAATAACGCAACCCATGTATCCTCACAACAAACAAAGTCTCATACATTCACAATCATATGCATATTAGACACAGGGACTAAAAACAAAGAACTCACTCTCCAAAGAAATTCTAGCGATGCGTGTGAGATGCCATAGGATTGCCTTATTTTATCTACTTGAGTTTTTAGTCGGCCGGATTAGGATAAATAGGGCTTTATCGGCACATGTGTAGGCTTGGCGTGGGTACGGTACATATAGATACAGGTGACTCAACCCTTCTTGGCACTACACTGGTTCTGGCTTCGCTTCCAACTTTTCTCTCCTTTTCTCCCTTTCTACTTTTATTCTTTCGGTTCGGGGTGTGGTTTGTTCTTCACTTTTACTTTTCACTTTTCTTTTCTTTTTACTTTGCTTTTCTTTTCATTTTTTTAAATTTCTTTCTCTTTTTCTTTTCATTTATTTCTCTCTTTTATAACCACACCACACCCGTTTCTTTTTACCAACCAGCTTTTTCTTTCCTTACCCTACCCGTTTACACATCGCTATAGTTGTACGGCAGAACATAGATTTGTATCGCAACCTGAGGACAAGGATCACAGAGAAACTCCAAGTCAATCCATGGCATGAACATAAATCTAACTCCAATCAAATAAAGCGGAATACTCAACACAATAACATAGCTGGAAGCATAATTGCTGACATAACATAGAAAATGAAACGCACTTTATACTTGACGGCTGGATACATATAGTCAGCCTCTATCATATCGATGGGTTGATGGGACAACACCCCAACTAACCCAACAAGTCTGGAAAACTAAACATAAGGATAACTAATATCAACTGTTCCTCGGGAGATGAGGACACACAAATGAAGTGGATGCTAACTCCGGGAACGAGCTAATAACGTCTTTGGGTCTAAAGATCGGAGCTTATCCTTGAAGCGATACAACATAAAGTATGCGACGGTGCGTGGAATGTCCCGAGTATGCAGGGTAAGTAAAATGGACATTTAAAATACATAAAAGTTCATAAGAGTAGGACAACATGATTATAACACAATATCATAAGTAACATAAGGCTCGAGGTTTTAAAAACATTCGTAAACCGAGTCATAGTCATAATAATCGGAAAGAAAAGCTTCATTAAAACGTAGCTTGAAAGAATAATATGAATATAACCAGGAATAAATCATGAGTAACAATGGAGAACTCTTCCTTACTGACACCATCATGGTAGAGCCTTACATGATGGCCCAACTCAAAGTGAGCGAGTCATCGCGAGGCTTGCCCGAGGAGTAGGGGCGTGCGGTATGTGATTTACAAAAGAGGGAATTCATTAACATTGTAATGTATCAATGTGAACCTATGGTGGCATGTAGATATGAGACAAAACGTAGTCCTTTGAAGGCCAGGCTACTCGGTGCTAGACGCTGCTCCCAAAAACATGCACTAATATGTAAGTCATAAACATCATTCATGGGGTTCATGGAACAATAAAAATTAACATCATTGATCCCCATTTAAATACATGTTTAGCCATGAACCGAGGGCCCATGAATCAGCAAATTTTATAAATCGATCAATCATGAAATCCATATCATAAATCATAAATCATACTTAAACATGTGGACATTGCCCAATACTTTAACATGCTTGAAAATACTCAATTCCCTTGAAAACATGATTATAAACATGGGTAACTTTAAAACATGCTTTTCATCAATAATATCTCAACATACAAGAACATTTATCATAAATCTCAACTTTCATAAACTTCTCATATATGGGCATTTAAATTTGTAAAGCTAGAAACATGATTTTAATGGAAAACAACATAAAACTTTCCCATGATTCATAATTCAATAAAATATTTAGATCATATCCATGTCAAGAATTAGAAGACTTCATGGCATTGGGTTAAAACCCATAGAATCAACATAGGAATTTCCATGATTTAGAGATTGAGCATATGGTGTGAACGGATTCACCCATTCACAACACTGTATACCTGGGAAGATATGATTTTAGCACTCCTTGGCTTGATGAAAGATTGCGGGGAAAGCTTGAATAAATCCTAGCAGTCACCTCCTAAACCCCTTCGATATGCATTCATGGATGTGAATGGGCCCGGGATAGATTTTTTTCCTCATAAAACACTACATTTGATCCTTAAACGATTGGGACTGAGACTTAGGAATGATGAAAATACCCTTAATGAATTTTTTTAAAATTACGATGGCGATGACAACGCGACCGCTTTCTGGTGGGTGTCGCGTACCACGACTCACGGTGGTCATCCGTTACATCACCTGCCAATTCTTAACTTCTCAAATTCTAATCCCACGACTTGATAGGACAAGTCAATACATCAGAAGATGATCCATTGGCTCCTCCTGTTACTTCCCCTAATGACACACTTTGGGCTTTCCCGAAGCCACGGCACGACTTGTGCCTCCTTCCAATGAGTCGCAGTTTCCATTCGTCACCTCAATTGTAGGGTTTCCTACTCCTCCCACGGTTACCACCATGATCCTTTGTTACATACGACGGTCGTCCTATGACACATTACTTCCTCTAGACTAGGACCAGTCTCACGAGGCCACAAAAAATGACCGTTACATCAAACAATGGGTCATTCATTGACCTGTACTCCCAACTTCGACCCTGTTGCTTTGCCACGACACCTCCTATGGATCGTTGGTGGAGCTGACAATCGTTGCATGACCCTTTGATGAAGTAATTTTGTTTCTGCTTCATTATTAAATTCGAGTCTAGTCTTAGGCACTTCCGGAGTATTACAATATCTCCCCCTTGGGAACATTCATCCTCAATTTGAAAGCATACAAAAAGAGAATGCAATCATCATATTCAAATCTTACGATCATTAAGTAAAACTAACGAGAATGACTATCTAGAACTGAACTACATTTGAACTGAATTCACAAACCATACATACTTTGACAAAAAAGGAACTTGGGCACATGAACTGAACATGAAAACTAAATAGGTAGGCAAAGCGTACCTTAAGTTTGAATTGAGCTCGTAGAGAATAAATGTGGGTATCTAGCCCAAGCTCATATTTTCTTGACTTCCCATATAGCTCCCACCCAACATACTGGTTCCTCCATAAAACTTTAACTGAAGCTACTTCCTTGTTTCTTAGCCTCAAACCCTGACAATCCAGTATTTCCACTGAATCTCGTCATAACTAAAGGCATTTGTTGCACCAAACAGCATCTGCTTTGGGACAACTAAATTTACAGGTCACCCAAACACTTCTTTAAGTGAGATACATGAAAAACAGGATAAGCAGAAGCTAATTTGGAGGACAACTCCAATTCATATGCCACCTTACCAACCCGCTTCACAATCCAGTAGGGGCCCGATGCGGGCGAGTTTTCATTTCTTTCAAACCTCGTCACTCCCTTCGCTGGGAGACACCTTTAGAAACACCCAATCACTTACTTCCGAACTCAAAGGTCTCTCCTTCTCACATCGGGATAGGAATTTTGGAGACTTTGAGCTATTTTCAATCTATCCCATATGAGTTGAACCTTCTCCATAGCCTCATGGGTGAATGGTCCCTATCATGGTAGCTTCTGCCTTCAAACCAGCCAATAAGTGATCTACGTCTCTGCCCATAGAGAGCCTCAAACGGAGCCATCTGAATACTTGAATGGTAGCTGTTATTGTACACCAACTTAATAAGGAAAATGGTCATCCCAAGTACCCTTGAAGTCAATCACACACGCTCTCAACATGTCTTCGAGTATGAATTGTACACTTTGTAGCCATCCGTTTGTGCGTGAAATGTTGTGCGAGCTTAACATGAGTACCAAGCCCTTTTGAAACAACCTCCAAAACTGAGAGGTAAATTGGGTACCTCTGTCTGATATGATGGACAAGGGGAACTCCATGCAATCGGACCAACTCGTGAATGTATAGTTTGGCATAATCCTACTTGAATTAGTGGTTTTGATAGATAGAAAATGGCAGGCTTTTGTCAACCTATCTACAACAACCCAAATGGATTCACATTAGATGAGTGCGAGGAAAAACTGAACTATGAAGTCCATATTGATCTCTTCCCCACTTTAAAGTAGGAATGCTATCTTGGAGCACACCTCCGGGTCTTTGGTGTTCAACCTTCACCTGGCGTGCTTGGACACTTAGCCACAAATTTTGCCATGTCCTTCTTCATACCATTCCGCAATAGATTTCTCGTAGGTCACAGTACATCTTGGTGGCACCTACATGAATTGAACACTTGGATCCATGAGCCTCGTGCAAGATCCGAGTTCCTAAATAATCAATATCTAAAACACATAGCGACCACTTCTATCGAAGCACACCATCTCCCCTTATTGAGAAGACCTCTACCTTCTAATTACGAAAGGCTTCTTTGCTTGCAAAATAGGGTCTTCGTCTTGTATAGCTTTTACATAAGTCATCTAACGGACGATTCTGATCCATTCTAAACAATAATACCACCATCAGTCGAGTCAACCAACCAAACTCCCAACCTTGCGAGTCGATTCACATCCATCACCCCGGCTCCTTTCTCCCCTCATCCACGTGGGACACACTCTCCATAGAGAATATACTAAGTGTGTCTGATACTACATTAACCTTGTTTGGATGGTAAAGGACACTCATGTCATAATCCTTAAGTAGCTCCAACCACCTCCTTTTTGAAGGTGAATCATACGGGTAAACACATATTGTAATCTCTCTTATGGTCGTAAACACATCTATATATGGACCTGTACAAATAATGTCTCGAAATCACGTCAAGGCAAATACCACCGCCAGCAATACAAGATGGGTAGATCGGGTAGTTCTTCTCATGAACTTTCCTACAAGCATATGCTATAACCTTGTTGTGTTGCATCTAAACACAACCCAGGCGATCCTTAGTATCGCAACACACCACAAACCTTCAAGTGCCCTCCGATAGAGTTAACCTTTGGTAGTGAGGTATATTGATTCTTCACAAGAAAGCTTCTCTCACAATCCTCCGACCATTTGAATTTCACTTTCTTTTTGGGTCAATTTGAATTATTAGCGCAATAGATAAAAATCCCTAAAAATATCTTTGATTGTATTCGGCAAAGAACAAAAGCTTCGAATATCTTAAGGATTCACCGAGTCTAGGACAATTCTTCATGGCTTCTATTATACGAGAGTCCACCTTTATACCCTCCTTGATAGAACATGGACCAAGCGTCTTCAAGGTTTTAACCAAAACTTCGCAATTGCTAAATTTAGCATATAGTTGGTGATTCTTGAGGTACGCAGCACCACCCTCAAGTGAGCACAGCATACTCCTCCTCGCTCGAAAGTATATCGGGATGTGATCAATAAACACTATCACGAACATATCCAAATATCGATTGAACACCCTATTTATCAAGGTTCATAAAAGTGCAGGAGTATTCGTTAGCTCAAAGACATAACTACAAATTCATATTGACCATACCGCGTCCTCAAGGCTATCTTCGGGATGTCACTCTCCGTACGAAGGTTGATGGCACCGGATCGAGATCCTATCTTTGAAAAACACTTGGCCCCTTGAGGTGGTCGGCAAATCATCGATCTTGGGAGAGGATGCACATTCTTTATGGAGACTTTGTTCAATTGTCTAAATTCCAAGGCACATTTGAAGGAACCATCCTTCTTTGGACCTTATAGAATTGGTGCACCCATGGAAATTTGTTAGATACGATGAAACCCTTGTCTAAAAGGTATTTCAATTGATTTTCCAACTCGCGTTGCTTTCGGTTGGAGCCATTTCATAAAGAGGAATAGATATGAAGTTTGCATATCGGGAAGAAGGTCAATACCAAAATCAATCTCCCGCTCGGGAGGAAATCACGGCAAATCATATGGAAAGACCTCTAGGAACTCACTTACTCTGCCCAGGAATTTGTTTGGATAGTCGGGGTCTCAAACTCCAACATCCTTAACCCTAACTAGATGATATACACAACCATAGAAATAATTTTCCTGTCCTTAAGATAGGAAATAAAATAACCTATAGGCACGGGTGAACTACCCTTACACTCTAAAACTGACTCACCCGGAAAGCGGATGTCACGACCCAGCGTACCCGAATTGTAGAACGGGACAAGGAGCCACGAGGGACCCCATGTCGACCCACGTGGCATGAGCATACATCCCAATCCAATCACATATTTGACTTAACACTTGTATATAAGAGCGTAATCATAACATAGCCAAATGGAAAATCGGTACAAGACTTATACAATACGGCTAGACAAGCATTCCCCAAGTAAGCCTCTAAACATGAAGGGCGGATTGATGAGACAACTCCCTAACTAATCCAACATCCAGAAAATGAAAGAAACAACATAAAGGATGAACATACGGCCCTCGAAACATGAGGACTCACCAAGAGCGCTGAGAGTGAATCTGAAACTATCTAGGAGTGAGGATGAGCCTGAGAACCGGGACCTGTATCATGAAACAATACAACATAGATTGTGTAAGGTGGAGTACGTGGAGATGTCTTGAGTTTGAAAAATAAGTAAAGCAGACATTTAAAACATGTATGAAATTCATAGATGATCATAAGAGTAGGACTTCACGCTCGTATCGTAAATTATAATGACATATCATGTTGGCTCAAGGTTTTCAAAACATTAGTAACATAACATAATCATAATCATAATAGAAGAGATTTACTTAGCATGTCTTGAGCAAACATACATAATAAAAACATGGATAAATCATGAGTAACAGTGGGAGATTCTCTTAACCGACATACCCCATATGAGCACACATGAAGCCTGACTTGTAACCTAGTCGGGAGGTGTTCATACCTTGCTAAGGGTAGGGGAACTGTGAAAATGTTATATCACCATGAAAAGGGCCATTTGGGCTAGGACTAACATGAAAGGGGTTCCAACATACCTAGGGTGTCATGTACTTCATGAGATCGGGGCTTAACCTGAGCCCCGAACCTTCTTGGAATTTGATACTACTCCCAAAGATATATAGTGCTCATAGTATAACATGCATGAATTCTGGGCTACTTAAATCATAATAATCATAAACATACTTGTACATCACATTAGGCTAGCCAAAAATGAGGCCCGTGAGTGAAACAAGCCCCATATTCCTCATTCATAAGGTTCCTTATATACTTGTACATCATGCATATAGCTTGGAATTCATAAAAATCATGATGGGTACTATCATAAATCATAATTCAAATCGTAAATCATGATGGGTTCATCAACGTATAAATCATTTGAAGATAAGATCATAAATTGATTCATCATGGATCATGCATAATTAGGCTTAATTTCATAGAAATCAAAATTGATAAAATTATAAATGGTTTAAAAAATGAAAACTAATCAAAACCCATAGATTATGATGTGATTCTAAAATCACAAGGCCTATTATCAAATCATTAGAATTTTAGAAAAATCATCTTTAAAATCCCATGAGTTTTTAATAAAATTTTTGTAAAAATCGTAGAGGATGGACATGGGTGTGGAAGAAATCACCCATTGATAGCCTTACATACCTGGGACTATCAGATTCTTAATCTTGCCCGGCGACCCAAGAAGAAATTGCAATCGATTTTATGAATTCTAGGCTTGATTCCCTAACTTCCTATAACTTGCATGTAGAAATAATAAGATGAAATGAACCAACCACACAAATTTCCTATTCCATAAACTTCAAAACACCATGGTTTAGGCCTTGGATCTGAGTTTACGTAAAAGCCCTTACTAACTCACAAGAAAATAAGCATCGGGGTCCCAAGAGTGACAGCTGACTTGTTTCCGATCCTCGCGATCCGTCACATACCCATTAAGTACATTTTCTGAATAATTCACTGGAACCTCTAACAGACGACATAACAATTTGTTACCGGTGGCCACGAGTAGTGGCCACCACTCATCAGACTCACTGCCTCCTTAAAACCATTTTATTAAAATTCCTCCCAACGACTCACATCATGACTCGTTGCACGACATAGTCGTGGTCTTCTTCCGTTAAGTACACAAGTCGATCCATCCATTTTATTTTCCAACTTCACCCCACGGCTGACGAGACAACTCGTGGTGTCTGACACGGGAGTGATTTCCACCCCTGGGGACCTTCAACCATCCTTTTAGACAAGTCTCCTACGGAGTCGTCGAGTGACTCGTGGGGTCTCCTCATGAGTCGTCCAACGACTTGTCCTGTGCCTGCAACCCAGATTTTCAGGCTTTCTCTGTTTTGACTCCCGGGTCTGATTCTTGGGTTCCCTGGGTACAACAATATCTCCCCCTTGGGAACATTCATCCTCGAATGTTAGAAACATGCAAGCTGAAAAAAGCATTCATCCATGTGCAATTCTTTGGTTATTTAACTTTGAAAACAATGAAGTGTTTACCTCCGAAAAGGAATGCATAGCTGAACTAAATTCAGACATCGCGTACATATATCATAACATAAATCAAACTTGTGCACATGAACTAAACATGAAATTGATTAGAAATTAGGCCAAAAGCGATACCTCAAACTAAAACGGCGGTAGAGAACAAGTGGGTATCTAGCCATCATATCCGCTTCGGCTTCCCACGTAGCTCCTTCAACATGTTAATTTCTCCATAATACTTTAATTGAAGTTAATTATTTGTTCCTTAGCTTATGCATTTGACGATCTAATATATCCATGGATACTTCTTCATAATTGACGCTATCTTTTACACCAACGCGTCCCTTTGGGACTACGAAATTTGGATCACCCAAACACTTTTTCAAAAGTGATACATGAAACACATGATGAACTGAAGATAACTCCGAGGTAAGTCCAGCTCACTTGCCACCTTACCAACTCTCCTCACAACCTGGTAGGGACCAACATAGCGGGGTTTGAGTTTCCCTATCTTTCCAAATCTCATTAATCCCTTCATGGGAGATACCTTTAGAAATACCCAATCGTCCACCTCAAACTCCAAATCTCTCCTCCTCACATCGGCATATGATTTTCGGTGACTCTGAGTGGTCTTGACTGTCCCATATCAAGCTGAACCTTTACCATGGCCTCATGAACCTAATCGGCCCTATCATAGCTTCCTCACCAACCTCAAACAATTCGATGAGATCTACACCTCCGCCCATGAAGCTGAATGGTGTCATTTGGATACTAGAGTGATAGCTGTTATTATAAGAAAGATCGATTGGGGAAAATGATCATCCCAACTACCTTTAAAATCCATAACACATGCCCTCAACATTTCCTCAAGAGTATGGATTGTTCGCTCATTTGAGCCCATCATTCGCGGATCAAAGGCTGTCTTAAGCTTGACTTGAGTCCCATGTCCCTTCTGAAAAGACCGCCAGAACTAGGAGGTAAACTGAGTACCTCGATCTGAAATAATAGACAAGGGCGACTCCATAAAAGTTGAACCAACTCCCGAATATACAACTTAGCATAATCATCAGCTGAATCTATAGATTGACGGTAGAAAGTGTGCGAGTCTTGGTTAACACCTGCCTACCACTACCCAAATGGAATCATAGTGTCATCAGTATGAAATTTGAGCCTGTAATGAAATCCCATGTTAATCTCTTCTATGTGGGAATGCTAATACCCATAAGTATGCCTCCTGACCTTTGATGCTCGACTTTCACTTGGCGATAGTTTGGACATTTGGCTACGAACTCCGTAATATCCTTCTTCATACAATCCCATCAATAGATTTCTCTCAAGTCCCGATACATCCTCATGGATCCCCGGTGGATAGAATATCTCTGTTACCATGTACCTCATGCAATATTCGAACTCTGAATTCATCAGCGTTCGAGACACACATACTTGACCACGATATCGTAACACCATCTCCCACCTTAAGGAGAAAACCTCCTCTTTTTACTCTACACCGTTTCCAGCGGCTTCGTCAAATTAGATCCCTCATCTTGCTTAGATTTGACATCAACCACTTAAGGATGATTAGACCCATTCTGCAAAACAACACCGTCATCGATTAAGTCGATCCAATCTAACTCCATTCTTGCAAGCACGGACCTCCTTCACCAACTCATTATTTCCCTCATCCCACGTGGGACACACTCTCCATAGAGAGCCTACTAAGTGCATTCGCCACCACATTAGCCTGCCCGGGTGGTAAAGAACACTCATAACGTAGTCCTTTAATAACTTCGACCACCTCCTTTGCCGAAGATTGAGATCATGCAACGTGAACTTACATATTGTAAACTCTTTTGATCCGTGAACACGTCACATGGACCCCATAAGTAATCTTGCCATATCTTCAATGCAAATATCACCGCGGCCAATTCAATCATGGGTCGGTAATTCTTTTCGTGAATCTTTAACTATCAAGAGGAACATGCTACTTACCCATGCTACATCAACACGCAGCCAGTTAGATCCTCGAAGCATCACAATATACAATAAAGCCATTCGTACTCTCGAATAAAGTCAACACTAATATCTTGAAGTGAGTCCGGTCTTCAATTCCTAGAAGCATTCCTCACAAGCCTCCGACCATTGGAACTTTACCTTTTTATGAGTCAACCTGGTCAATGGGGCAGAAATAGATGAAAAACCCTCCACAAATCTCCGATAGTAACACGCTTTAAGCCCAAAAAGCTCCTTCATATATGATGGGTTCTTAGGTGAGCGATTCTTTACCGCCTCTATCTTCTTAGAGTCTGCTTCGATGCCCTCACCTAATACCATGGCCTAGAAATTCCACCGAGTTCAACGGGTGGCACTTGCTAAACTTCGCATACAACTTACAATTCTTGAGGGTTTTGAAGCACTACTCTCAAATGGCGGCATGCTTCGCTCCGAGTATATAAAGGATGTCATCAATAGACACAATCACGAACATGTCTAGATACGGCTTGAATACCTTGTTCATCAGATCCGCAAGGCTATAGGACCATTGGTTAGTATAAATGACATAACTACAAACTCATAATGATTCCTCTTAGGGTTTTGAAGGATGTCTTTGGGATATCACTCTCTCGGACTCTAAACATTGATATCAGACCTAAGATCTATCTTCGAGAAACACTGCCTGGCACCATAGGTCTGGTCAAATCATCAATCCTTGGCAATGGAGTACCTATTCTTGACAGTGACCTTATTGTTTGCCGATAATCAATACACATCGGAAGGGATCCATCCTTCTTAGGAACAAATAGAGGCAGGGTATTGCCCCATGGAGACTTGCTTGATCTAGCCAAAACCCCATATCCAATAAGTCCTTCAACTATTCTTTTAAATCTTTTAGCTCATATAGATCCATCCTGGAGGAATGGAATAGGTTGCGTATCGGTCAATAAATCAATACCGAAATCAATTTCCCTCTCAGGAGGACACCTAAAAATCATCGGGGAAAACCTCTAGATACTCACACCACTAGAGCGGGTGAATAGTCGGTGTTTCCCGGACTCTACATCCTTAACCCGAACAAGGTGGTACATGCAACCCTTAGAGATCATTTTCCTGGCACGAGAACCCCACATTTGTCGGTCACGGCCTCTTTTCCTCTCTCTACCTCCTATAGACCGAGTCCATCTGTTACACCCCATAAAATTCTCGACACATAGATGGCCTACTCACATGTTGGTTAAGAGTTTTTGAATACCATACATGCTAGGAAAAGCCAGGGGAAAGACCAGAAACCCGTCGAACCATTGCGGAAGGAGCCGGGACAAAGCCCCTCCGCGATGGCTTGGCGATGTGTCCCACGGATGGAGGGGCCTCCCACGTTGGCCGTGACACGCGTTGGCCACAGTCGAACTCAAGTATAAAAGCCTCCAACTTCAGTTTATTTGATTAAAAACTTCATAATTTCAGAAAACGCAGAGAGAAATAGAGGAGGGCGAGATTTTCCTTATAATTTTCGATCGATTACGGCGTCAAACGCGGTTCAAACTCAAATTAACCTCGAATACCGAGGTATTTACCGGCGAGGGAGCAATCCTACGAATTTAGTTTCGCGAAATTCGGCCAGTAAAATCATACGTGCTTCCGAGTTAAGGTAAGTGGAATTGCTCCAAATTAGTGTCAATGTACTCCTATCCTTAAAGTTGAGTATTTCTCCCTTCACGGACTTTATGAATTTGCAAGTTTTCGACCGTCTTTCGATAAGTCAAAGTTTAGGCTATAAAAATATTGAAAGTGATGTTCTTTTCGAATATTAGTGTATTTAGTTCTAATTGATCTATATGTGAATGCACTTGGGAGAAATAGTTGGAGTACTGACCGAGCTTAGAAGCTCGTTAGTCGGATAATCCGGAAGTGAAGGTATGTAAAGCCGATTTCTTGATGGGTGTGTAGCCCTAGTATAATACGATAAATTCCATAATAGAATTCCCGGTCGAATATTGAGTTTTGTGCGAATTCCAGTAAACCTGTCTTGCGTTATTATATCATATTCGATCAGAAAGTTAGTAAACGTTTGCCAAATGGCGAGATATTATTTCGAGACCAGTATAGCCCGGTATCGTTTAGCAAGAATGTTTATAATAGTATGACATATATTCGAGAATAAAAGCTAGTAAAGTAAATGGAATGAGCTGAGATAATATCCAGGATATAGTACGAGTCGGATAGAATCACTGGCTACGATAGCCATACAATCGAATGTATTATCTCGGCTACGAGTATAGCCATGATCGAGATAAGATCTTAGATTCGGTATAAACGATATGAGAATGTTTATAACACGAGAAAGAATTAATAAGAAATCGGAATACGGATAGTATTTTCGGTTTAAACATGCTTGTTATATGTGATTATTGATTGTTGAGGCTTGATTGTGTCGTGAGGGCACCCTTGAGCGTCCTCGCCGCCCCTGGGTTGGTAACTGTGTCGCCCACTGAGTTGGTGGGTATACGTCACTCCAAGGAGTGGCATGCGGGTCCCGCAGTAGGACCAATGGGATGGCTTTCCCCATATCGGGATGATCCAACATAGCGGTACGGTTACCCTGTTGTCGCTTGCCTTAGAGGCAATTTCGAGATACGAGATACGAGATACAGTTACGAGATACAGTACGGAGTCCCTCCGAACACAGACACAGTTATTTATATAGAGGCCATAGCCCGAGCTGCCAGGAGACCAGTAGGTAGGGTGCTCGTAGTTAGTAGATAAGTGGTTCGACTTATTTTTGGATGGTTTAACCGGGTAGGGGTATATAGATTGTTTGATTAGTTGGCACCTTCCAGTTATGAGGGTTGGTATTAGTTCTTGCTTATTATATGTACTTATATGTTATATATTAGCTAATAGAAAATCGCCACGTCGTTAGGTACGCTCTGCTCATTCACAGTACGAGAAAAGTCGATTAGGCTTATATCAATTCTTACAATTGAGATATTTCCTACTATTGATTGTGATCGTGGGCAAATAGCATGTCCAAGTGATACTTTATAACTTAAATTAGTCTTGTTTATCTAAGTTATTTTGCTACATTTTATGTGATTTTATATAAATGTGAAGACATGTGCTAACCAACATGATTAGTCCTTGTTTTGTAGGTTTCAATGATTTTGAGGAGCTAAATCATAAGTTGGTGAAAGGAATGGAGTCGGAGCAACGGGCGAAAGTCGGCAGAGGTAGGCGATGGCAAGGCTGGCCGCACCAGAGCGGCGTGCCATGCGTACGTGTGCCGCGCCCCGGCGCCGTGCCACGCCAATGCCGAAACGCGGAGCGCGGCAAACGAGCGGGGAAACTGGCCGCCGGCGCCGTGCCACGCGTACCATCGCGCGGCAGGGATGTCATCGCGCTTCCCAGGCAGCGTGACACACGCGACACTGACAGGGGCGCCTGGCTGGGCATTTCCGAGAGAGCCTCCGCATTTGGGCCGTTACGGAGGTAGTGCTCCATTGATGCACTCCGTGACACGTTGCTTGTTATTCTGGAAAAATTCCCAATAGTATAAATAGAATACTTAGGTTAATTTTTAAAGAATTCTGACTTGGTGGAGCAAGAACGTGGGTTATAGGCGGTTGAGGGCCAAGAAATTGCCAAGGTTTTTCTCTATCTCTTTCTCTTTTCTTTTCAATTGTTTGTATGATTTACACTCATTTAACGATGTTGGAAATCACAAATGAGTGGCTAATTTCACATCTTGCTGAGGTTAGGAACAACTGTATTGAAATGTTGATCATCTGGTTTTTCATGTGCCACTGTCCATGGTTGTTCTATTTAATTCTTGTTCTTACTGCATTAATGTTTGTCCAATGTTAATGCATATCTAAAGTTAGGTTTCATTCGAGCACGAAACTGGAAAGTTGTGAATTAATAAGTTATGATCTTTTTTAGTTTGGAAAAATTGAAATTGATTTACCTTGGGATAGAAATATACACGAAAGTCGTATTAGTCAAGGTGTGGAATTGGTTTTACACTCATTTAACGATGTTTAATCCACAAATGAGTGGCTAATTTCACTTCTTGCTGAGTTAGGAACAATTGTATTGAAATGTAATTGTTGATCATCTGGTTTTTCATCTTTTCTTCCATGGTTGTTCTATTAATTCTTGTTCTTACTGCATTAATGTTTGGCCAATGTTAATGTATATCTAAAAGTCCGGTTTCACTCGAGAGAATACGAAATGGAAAGTTGTGAATTAATAGGATATGATCTTTTCTTATTTGGGAAAAGGTGAGAATTGATTTACCTTCAGGATAGAAATATACCTGAAAGTCGTATTAGTCAAGTGTGGAATCGGTTTTGTATGGCTAGAACATGAATTTCTTCTTATCCACGAAATGCTTAGGTGGAAAGGTTCATGATTCTTAAGTTGAGTTAAATATGAGTTTTAATCCATAGGAGAAGTTCCGACTAGCAATCGGGAGAAAAGATAAACCAATTTGTATCTATAATTAATTTCTTTACATGTTTGTTTTAGCCTCAGCATGCTCACATTCATAGTTCGGACTCACTTGTATATTCATTTTAGCCTTAGTATAAAAATTAGATAACGAAAATATAAAACTTTTCTTTACATTGTTATGCATATTTAGAGTTACGGTAAATTGATACTTGAGTAGATTTTACCCCATAGTCCAGTCCCTGTGGGATCGATACTTGGCTTACTTGAGCCACTTGCTACTTGTTCGACCACGTGCACTTGCGTGTAGTCATCTAGGCAATGAACAAGTTTTTTGCGCCGTTGCTTAGGGCGCTTGGTGGCGAAATTTTTAAATGATGTTAGTTTACTTTCTATATAAGAGTTGACAACGTGGTCGCGATTTTCTTTTTCAATCTTTTTGATTTTCGAATACCCTTCTTGACATGACATCGTCGAATACAAATGGTTTACATGGTGGATACTCATATTTTGACGAACCTTTTCTGAATTTCGGAGGACACTACTGTTGGCAACACTGTAACACATGCAACCTATGTGGTGGTCAAGATAGCCATTGGGATAGCTATCGAATGCATACTCCCCCTTCCCGAACCCTACTATGATCCTTCTATTTTTGATGAATATAGGCCTATTGAAAATGAGGACTTGGGACGTAAGCTTCGAGTAGAAGACATGTTTAAACAACTCCTTGAGAAATCAGAGGCAATGAAGGGGAAGCAATGGCAACATTGATCGTTCGGGGAAGAGGAGAATGCTGAGGCTCTAAAAAGGATGAGCGTTAAATTCAGGAGATGATTGCTAAAGCTGAAGCTTGCGATAAGTGCGGGTAACGGTTGTAGGAGATATTCAAGAGGAACTACAAGAGGAAGAAAGGGTGAATTTTCAGATGAAGCCCGACATTCAGAACCTTTTGAGTGTCTCCGTGATGAGCTCATACTTATAGAAAATTCGTTCGGGGGAGAGATAGAGTATACCCCATTGGACACTAATGGAGAGATAGATGTTCATGCGGAGAAGGTGTATGCAAGTAAGGAGGTCAATCATAATGCAGATTTAGAGTTGACGTGGATAGGACCCCACTCGAAGCATTTTTCTACCTTGAGTTTGTGGTGGACGAAATGGAAATGGAGAGTCTTCCAAGCTTATAGAAGAAATGAGAGGAGGGGGACAAGCCACAGTACATTTTGAAATTTGCTGATTTTAATGGACAAAATGGCTTTTCACTTACTTAGGACCAATAAACGTCAAAGGCAACATCTACTGCTTGGTCCTGGCAATTTTTCACCACCACCCCTAGAACATAAAAGGAAATTAGAGAAGAAATTAGGAGTGAGATTCATATCCTCAAGGTGGAGGAAAAAAAGCGGTGAAAGCAATACGTCGTGCCGCGACAAAATTAGCGCTTCTTGGGAGGCAACCCAAAGGGTACCATGGGTACCATTTTAATTTTCGTGCATTAGAGTTGATTTTATTTATTTTTGATCTTTTGTTGTTTTTGTGGAAATTTAAGCGCGAGATGGAGGGAAGTCTGAGTACCCTTGGAGGAGGAAGCTAACAAGCATGGAAGAGAGAAAAAGTGTGGGTCGCACACCCACCTGTGTAAAGTTGAAGAAAACCATGTTGTCCGCTAGGCCTAAAGGCCTCGGGGAGTACTTCTCACCCTCTTTGTCATTAATTTGATGCTATGAGGATCTAGCATGATTTAAGTGTGAAGTGAGAGGGGAAATTTCAAGGAAATTTCAAAAAAATTCAAAAATTTTCTGTGTAACAAATCGTTAGTGAATGTAATGCTTGTGAAAATTGTGAGAAATTTGAAAAATTTTTGTGAGCCAAGCATATTCATCACCCGTTGGTTTTTTTTTTTCGGTTCTTTTCCGATGGGGGTCTTTGAACAGAAGAATAAAATTTTCTTGTACGTATATAATGTTTGTAGTCAGAGTAGGGACTTTCCGGCGATGGATGGATGACCGTCTTGAGGAAAATTAGTCAGTAGGTTGGTTTTTGAACTTGTAGCTAATTGATGGCTTGATATTCTTGTTATGTGCTATAAATGATTGTAAGATGCAAGTATGTTTAGTGTTAAAGCATGCAAGTGGTATACCTATGTGTGAGACACTTAGGCTTTTGAATTTGACTCAATATGATTAAAGCTTAATTTTTGAATTTTTAAATATTTAATCAAATATTTCATGTAAATTGAGAATTGATTAATTTGAGCATGTGCCATGAGTGTAAGGTTTTCGAATATTACATGCTGTTCTTAAGGAATGTCTAGAACTTGCACAGTGTGTATATAAAACGAAACAAGAGGATGTGAATTGTAGGAGATGAATTATGCATTTCTTTGAATGAACCCAAATGTTATCCCTCACTTTACCTACCTTGAATATTTAATCCTAGTTAGCCCCATTGTGCCTTAAGCCTATTCTTTGATATTTACAATATAAACAATCCTTCTTCTTCCATTATCCTTGAATTTGATCCAAAACTCCGAAGTGCTTAAGTGAAAAATCCGAAGAGTAGCGAATTGAGAAGAATGAAAAGAAAAGAAAAGTGGAAGTTGTAAAAGCTGAAAGGTCAAAGGTGCACTTGTGTGAAAATGGTTGATTATTAGTAAGGAGTAAGAAAACAAATGAATGAAAATTATTTATAAAACTCCTTACTAATAAGCTAAAAGTGCCTAAAAGAAATGGGAGAACAAAAAGAGGAAAAACTACCAAGGATAAAGGTGAGGTAAGGGATGGGAAGGTCACCAATGAGGGCGTGATGTGATAAAAGCGCTTAGGGAAGATAGTCACTAATGCTGGCCAGAATAGTACCTATCTATACACGAGTTACATTACAATCTAAAAAGTCCTACTTGATCTTACATTCATACATCCTCAAATTAGTGGAGTAAAACACTAAGGGAAGCTTATGGGTCATTACATGATGCATGTGGTGTGTGAGTGAGTGTAATTCTATTCATGTACCTACACACATGTTGTGATGTAAAAATTGTTTTGCGTGTGAAATTGGGTAACTCTCTTTACGTGAGGGCACATGTTTAATGAGAGGATATCATTCATGTGTGGGATCTCTTAATCAGTTGATTTGCATGAGTTGCTAAGATTGAGAGTCGATTCTTGAGGTTAAGAAGTCTTAACATAGTTATATTTCATTTCATTGATCAAATCGAGCATACTTAATTTTAGCTTGTTATCTTAAATAATCATCATAGCCTGCAACTTGAATTAACTTGCTAAATTAGTTATGTGTGATTATCCATATTCATGAGATGTAAAAGGGTTGTTCGAGAACAAACAGGATTTAAGTGTGGGGTAGGTGATCATGGGCAAAATAACATGTCCAAGTGATACTTTATAACTTAAGTTAGTTTTGTTTATCTAAGTTATTTTATACATTTTCATGTGATTTTATATAAATGTGAAGACATGTGCTAACCAACATGATTAGTCCTTTTTTTGTAGGTTTCAATGATTTTGAGGAACTAAATCATAAGTTGGTGAAGGAAAGGAATGGAGTTGGAAGAGCGGGCGAGAAAGTCGGCAGGAGTGCGCGGTGGCAGGGCGCGCCGGGCGGCGTGCCACGCAATGCGTGTGCCACGCCAGCGTCATGCCACGCCAATGCCAGGGATGCGCGCGCAGACGCGGCAAGCGGGCGAGCACCGGCGCGCCCCGGCGCCATGCCACGGCGTGCCATCCGCGCGACGAGGATGTGTCATCGCGCGCCGAAGCGTGTGACACGTATAGCGGCAAAGGGCTGCCTAGGGTCAATTTGGGTATTTCCACGAGCCTCCCAGTGTTTGGTCCGTGTCACGGAGGTAGTGCCCGCGATGCACTCAGGGTGACACGTTGCTTGTTATTCCCGAAAAAATTCCCACTAGTATAAATAGCACACTTAGGTTCATTTTTAAAGAATTCGGCTTGGTGGAGCAAGGCATTGGGTTACGGGCGGTTGAGGGCCCAGAAATTCTTAGGGTTTTCTCTATCCCTTTCTCTTTTCTTTAAATTGTTTGTATGATTTACTCATTAACGATGTTTAATCCACATATGAGTGGCTAATTTCAGTTTTTGCTGAGGTTAAGAAAATTGTATTGAAATGTATTGTTGATCATCTGGTTTTTCATCTTTTCTTCCATGGTTGTTCTATTAATTCTTGTTTCTTCTGCATTAATGTTTGGCCAATGTTAATGCATATCTAAAAAGTCGGTTTCACTCGAAGAGCACGGCTTGGAAAGTTGTGAATTAATAGGATGCCCTGATCTTTTCTTAGTTTTGGGAAAATTGAGAATTGATTTACCTTCGAGGATAAAATATACCTGAAGGCCGTATTAGTCAAGTGTGGAATCGGTTTGTATGGCTGAACATGAATTTCTTCTTCATCTAACGAGAAAAGTAGGTGGAAGGTTGCGATTCCTAAGTTGGGTTAAATGCGAGTTTTAATCCATAGGCGAAGTTCCGACCCCAGCAGCAGGAAAGATAAACCAATTTGTATCTATAATTAATTTCTTTACATGTTCGTTTAGCCTCGCATGCTCATTCCATAGTTCGAGACTCACTTGTATATTGTTTTAGCATAGTATAAAAATTGAATAACGAAAATATAAAACTTTTCTTTACATTATTTTGTACATATTTAGTGTTACAGTAAATTGACACCCAGTAAAATTCTCGAGCACATAGATGGCTACTCATGTTGGTTAAGGGTTTTTTGAATACCATACATGCTAGGAAAGGCCGGGGAAAGACCGGATAAAAAATGGCAGACCATCGCGGAAGGAGCCGGCGAGCCCCTCCGCGATGTTAGCGTGTCACGGAGAGGGAGGGCCTCCCGCGTTGGCCAAGTGACACGCATTTACATCCCGGAGATCAAGTATAAAAGCCTCCAACTTCGGTTTATTTGATTAAAAACTTCATAATTTCCAGAAAAGCAGCGAAGAAAGAGGAGGGCAAGATTTTCCTTATAATTTTCGATGTTACGCTGCCAAACGCGTTTCAAACTCAAATTAACCACAGATACCGATGTATTTAGCAGCGGGGAGCATTGCTACGGTTTTAGTTTCGCAAAATTCGGGCGAGGAAAATCATACGTGCTTTCTTAGAGGCTGGGTAAATGGAATTGCTCCAAATTAGTGTCAATGTACTCCTAGCCTTAAAGTGAGTATTTCTCCCTTACGGACTTTGAAACAGCAAGTTTTCAACCGTTTGTCGATAAGCCAAAGTTTGAGCTATAAACATATCGAAAGTGATGTTCTTTTCGAATATTAGTGTATTTAGTTCCAATTGATGCATATGTGAATGCGGTTAGGAGAAATAGCTGGAGTGCCGGCCGAGCTTCGCACATTGTAGTCGAGACTAATCCAGAGCGAAGGTATGTAAAGCCAGTTTCTTCGACAAGTTAGTAACTTTAGCCTAGTATAATAATTGGCTTCAGTAATCGTTCCAGTCGAATGTTGAGTTTTGTGCGTTGAGTAAACCTATCTTGTGTTGTTATATCATATTATTTAGGTCAAGCTAGTAAACGGTGCCAAATGGCGAGATATTTCGGGCTCGGTATAGCCCAGTATTCGTTTAGCAAGCATGTTTTTATAATAATTATGACATATATTCAAAAATAAATGCTAGTAAAAGTAAATCGAGACAGGCGGATAATATCCCGGATACGATACGGTCGGATAGTATCTTGGCTACATTATAACCATACAATCAGATAGTATCTCGGCTACGGTATAGCCATACAATCGAGATAAGATCTCGGATTCGAGTATAAAACGGTATGAGAATCGGGTATAACGAAGAGTTAGGAATAAGAAAGCGGGGGCTCTGAGATAGAATTTTCAATTTAAACATGCTTGCTCTATATGTGATTATTGATTGTTGAGACTTGATTGTGTCGTGAGGGCACCCTTGAGCATCCTCGCCGCCCCTGGGTTGTAACTGTGTCGCCCAATAGGCGGGTGGGTATACGTAACTACAAGGAGTGGCATGCCTTCGTAGTAGGGCGAAGATAGGATGAAGCTTTCCCCATACGGGCGTCGGCATAGCGGTACAGGTTTACCACATTGTGCGCTTGCAAGAACAAATTTCGGATACGGAATGATTACAGCTACGAGATATAGTACGAGTCCTCCGGACTTATACACGATTATTTATATCGATGGCCAAGGCAGGCGGAGACCCGGCGGTAGAGGTGCTCTTAGTTGGTATATGAGTGGAGTGACTTATTTTTGGATGGTTTTGACGGGGTAAGGGGTATTAGATTGTTTGATTGGTTGGCACCTTCTTGACTTATAGAGTACAGTGGTTCTTGCTTGGTATATATGTACTTATATGTTATATATTAGCTAATAGGCAGTGTTAGCCATGTCGTCGAATGCATTCTTGCCTCATTCCGCGATGAAAAGTCTAATTCAGCTTATATCGGTTCTTACAGTTCGAGATATTTCTGCTAATGGGGTATAGTTATCATGTTTTATTCGAATGTGTTCGGTTGCTTTGCATACTCGGTACCGAGTGGTACTGCGCCCGTTAGGGGCGCGGCTGCATTTACTTGCACACGGTACTCGCCAGACGAGGAGGCGATCCTCGTAATTCCATCCAGCTCATAGATTCATCGGCTCACTGTCCAGGAGCTTGTCATCAGTGTAGTTCATTTTCTTTTGTTATGCAGTGCGGGTAGGTTTGGGCCATTTGTCCAGGACCATCTTATCGATATTCATAGAGGCTTGCGGATTGTATATATATATATCTCCGCATGGTTAGTTTGTGTTGGCCGTGTGGGGCCATATTCGGATAGTGGTGGTAGGCCTTGTCGGTCACGTAAGTGATGATGTTCCTCATATTGAGTTAGAGATAACTAGAAAGCATGGTGGCCTTGTCGGCCCGCATAGGTTCCCCTTTTATGAAGGTATGTCTCTGGATTGGGCGGTGTTGCAGGACAAGTGGTTATAGGCCCGGTCGGCCGGAGAGCTGTATTTACGGCCGTTATATAACTATCATTTCAGGTACGAGATAAGAGCCAATGCGGGCACCAGAATGTTAGCAAACTCACTAAGATTTAACGGTCAAGTCCCTACTAAAGGCACCAAAGTGCGATCATACACCTCCCAAGGCGGGCGTGACACCATCTATTGCATGCAGCCCACAATGCGGGAAAATCAATGTCTTGGTGAAGCATGGAGATCCGACAATCCTTGTCCAAGCCAATCTTCTACCCCATGCATGAAACGGCTCACCTGAGCCTGCTGATCTGCCACCAACTCGGAGCATACTTAGATAACCGGGTGAACTCAGGTCGGATCGACATGCTTTCTTTAGATTAACGAACTCGGCCGCCTTGGGCTCCCTCATCTCTCGAGGGAAGAACCGATCCATGAATGTAGTGTGAAAATCATCCCAACCTATAGGGTTGGCACCCGCCACCAGCCGACATCTCTTCATTTCTTAAACCATATATGTTCTACCCCCTTTAGCTGGTAGGAGGTCAAGTAAACGCATTCCCAAATGTTCACCCCCCATAACCTAGGTGATTTTCAAAATCTCATCTATTAAATCGTGTGGATCCTCTTCCACCTTTGACCTAGTGAACTCTGGAGGGATCATCCTCAAGAAATCCCTCACCCTAGCTGTTGTTGCATTCCTATTACGAAAATGCTCCAGCGTCCTAATTTTGGACCTTAGCGAGTCATGGCTGTGCTAGCATACGGAATGTTTGCCATAAGCTCGGCGTGGGCAGCTATCTGCAGTACGTGTTCCTCATGAACTAGTGGAGCTGGCTGTTCCTCCCTGCATCATGGGCACCCTCATGATCATTACCATTTAATGTTTATCTAGTGTTTGCACTCGGCGTGGAGGCATTGTGCAACGCGCGAATAGCACAAATTAGAAGAGTAAAAGGGCGTTCATCATATGACATAGATCATGAAAGAAAGGGAACATTTCCTAAATGCTAGTAGCCTCTTTGTCATAAGGTGGCGCACTTCACACCCATGAAAAGACTCTACTTAATCATGACTTGAAGACTCCTAAGGACAACTTCCAAACCTATGGCTCTTATGCCAGTTTATCCGCGACCCAAACATACACCGGATCATAGAAACGGGACAAGGAGCTCGATAGACCCAATGTCGACCCATGGCATGAGCATACATAATCCAATCACATGACGGAAGACATATAAGAACATAATCATATATTAGCCAAGTAGTACAAGACTTATACAATATGGTACGATAAACTTGTAGTCGATAGCCTCTAAACATGAATGGCTAATTATTGGACAACACTACAACTAATCCAACATTCAGAAATTGAAAGAAACAACATAAAGGATGAACATACAACCCTCAAAATATGAGCCTCTTAGAAGAGGCTGAGAGAGAATATGACTATCTATGGGTGAGGATGAGCACGAGAAGCAGGGACACGTATCATGAAACAATATAGCATAGAAGGTATGCGGTCAGTGCGTGGAATGTACTGAGTATGCATGGAAAGTAAAACGAACATTTTAAAACATGTATAAAATTCATAGATGATCATAAAGTAGGACATCATGCTCGTATAAATAAATCATAATGACATATCATATGGCTCAAGGTTTTCAAAACATTAAGTAACATAACATAATCATAATCACAATAGAAGAGGTTTACTTAGCATGTATTGAGACAACATACATAATCACCCAACATGCATAAATAGTGAGGAACAATGGGTGATTCTCTTAGCAAACATACCCCATATGAGCACAAATGAAGCCCGACTGTAGCCTAGTCGGGAGGGTGTGTGCCTTGCCAAGGGTAGAGGCAGGTGAAATGTGATATCACCATGAAAAGGGCCATTTGGGCCGGGGACTAACATGAAAAGGGTCCCAACATACCTATGGTGGCACGTATTCATTAGATCAGGGCTTAACACGAGCCGAACCTACTCGGTGTTCCATTACTACTCCCAAATATATATTGTGCTCATAGTATAACATGCATGAATTCATGGGCTAGTTAAATCATAATAATCATAAACACACTTGTACATACGTGAACTAGCCATGACTTGAGGGCTGTGAGTCGGCAAAACATAATTCATGATTCATAAAGTTCATACCTACTTGTAAATCATGCATATAGCTTGGAATTCAAAAAATCATGATGTGTAATATCATAAATTCATAATTCAAATCGTAAATCATCTTTGGGTTAGTAAATATCATCATTTGAAGAGAAGATCATAAATCGATTCATCATGGATCATAAATCGATTCATCATGGGTCATGCATAATTAGGCTTAATTTCATAGAAATCAAAATCGATAAAATTATAAATGGTTTAAATAATGAAAACTGATCAAAACCCATAGATTATAATGAGATTCTAAAATCACAAGGCCCATTATCAAATTATTAGACTTTTATCAAAATCATCTTCAAAACCCCATGAGTTTTTAATAAATTTTTTGTAAAAATCATAGAGGATGGACATGGGTGTGGAAGAAATCAACCATTCATAGCCTTAGCCTTACATACCCAGGATTATCAGATTCTAAGTCTCACTTGACAACCCAAGAAGAAATTGCAATTTGATTTGATGATTTCTAGGCTTGATTCACTCCCTAACTTCCTCTACCTTGCACGCATGAAATAATGGAGTGAAATCTGAACTTAACCCCTTTAAATTTCCCTATTCATAACCCAAAACATCATAGTTTAGGCCTTAGTATCTTAGGAGTTTACGTAAAAGCCCTTACTAACTCGCCGGAAAATAACTTTTAGGGGTCCTAACGAGTGACCTGACGACTCATTGCCAGTCCTCAAGATCCGTCACCTTGCTCGTTAAGTACATTGTCTGTACTGGTCACTGGAACCTCTAACGAATGACATAACGATTCATTACCAGTGGCCACGAGTCGTGTCCACCACTCGTTTAACTCACTGCCTCCTTAAAACCATTTTATTAAAATTCCTCCCAACGATTCACACCACAACTCGTTGCGTGATATGGCGAGTCGTGGTCTCCTTCCGTTAAGTACATTGTCCAATCCTTCCATTTTATTTTTCAACTTCACCCCACGGCTGACTTGACGACTCGCAGTGGCTAACCACGAGTCGTTCTCTCGCCCATGGGGACCTTCAACCATCCTTTTATACAAGTCTCCCCACGAATTACCCGATGACTCGTGGGGTCTCCTCACGAGTCGTCCAACTACTCGTCCTGTGCCTGCAACCCAAATTTTCCATTTTTCTCTGTTTTGACTCTTGGGTCTGATCCATTGGTTCCCGGGGTATAATAGCGGAACTCCACCGCACGGGTTCTATAATTAACAGAAGCATAACATGCATACAACCAATCCATGCGGAGAATAATATCAAAGTTAGTCATGGCTAACTCTAGAAAGTCTGCAGAGGTGACTTTCTGCAATACTATGACCGTGGAACTTCTGTACACCCGCCTAGCTACAATTAAATCACCGACTGGAGTAGAGATTGAGAATAATTCTGACAGAATTTTGGGACTGACTCCAAAGTTACTAGCAATATAAGGCGTCACAAAAGACAAGGTAGCCCCTAGATCTAACAAATCATAAGAATCAAGATGAAACACTCGTAACATTCAAGTGACCATATCCGGTGAAGCCTCCTGTTCCGGACGTGAAGCAAGGGCATAGAATCTGTTTCGGCGTTGTCCGCCACCCCCACTTGTGGATTCCCCCTGCAGAGCTGAGCGTGCTAGAGATGGTAGTTTGAGCATGACCTCTATCATTATCCTGTCTAACCAATGGACATGCTTGGTGCATGTGGCCGGATGTACCGCACCCATAACAGAGATCTGAGCCAAGCAAGCACTCCTCAGCATGAATCTTTCCACACTTCCCGTAGGATGGAAATGAGTGCTCTGCCTGTATGCCCCTCTGGTCCCTCGAACCTGAGGCCCTACTCCTCTGGTCACACTTAGGTTTGGATGGACGACTAGCTAATGATAGTGCTGGAGCTAGTGATCTTTGCTGAATCTGATGGCGGTGACCACCACTGGATCTCTGCTGAGTGAACCCATAGTTGTCTGTCCGAGCTCTTTCGGCCTCTCTCTCTCTCTAAAATGCACCATCTCCGTATACTGGGCGTGAAACACTATCCGGGAAAAGTCAATATCCCGATAAAGCATGGAAATTCTATAATCCTTGTCCAAATAGTCTGTCACACCATGTACGAACCAGCTCACCCTAGCCCTCTGGTCAGCCACTAACTTTAGGGAATATCTAGATAAACGGGTGAACTTCAATGCATACTCCTGAACCATCATCTTCCCTTGCTTCAGATTCATGAAGTCTTCTGCTTTAATCTCCCTCAATTCTTGAGGGAAGATCCGATCTAGAAAAGCAATGTGAAACTCCTCCTAACAAATAAGACCTGCTCCAATGGCCCTACTGTCCCTCCATTACTTAAACTAGACGTGTGAGACCCCTTCAACTGATATGAGGCCAAATCAGCACACTCCTCCCCATTCACCCCATTATCTAGGCGATCTTCAAAATCTCATCAATGAACTCATGTGGGTCCACATCTACTTTTGACCCAAGGAACTCCGGTGGGTTCATCCTTAAGAAATCTCTGACCCGTGCTGTCTTCGTATTTTCATTTTTTGGGACATGCACCACTGTCTACTGGTTGACCTGAGCAGTCAAGGCCTGTGCTAGCATCTGAATGGCTGCCCGGAATTCAGCATGGGCAACCGGCTCCTATGCATAGTTCTCCTGGACTGGTGGGGATTTTTGGTGCCCGTCTCCATTGCCATCCTCATGGACATTTCCATTCCCATTCCTTTTACCATTAACTCTACGGGGATCCATGATTCTGCAATCTCGAATAGCATGAGTTAGAATGGTAGGGAGACATTTCATCGCACGACATAGATTATGAAAGAAGGGAACATTTCATAAATGTCTCATAGCCTCTTTTTCATAAGTATGGCGCACTTCACACCCATGAAAAAGACTCTACTTAACATGGCTTTCGGACACCCTAGGACACTTCAAACCTATTGCTCTGATACCAAGTTTGTCACGACCCAATTGTAGACCTGGATTGCAACACGGGACAAGGAGCCTCGAGAGACTCCAAGTAAACCCATGGCATGAACATACATCTAAATCAATCAAATAAAGCGGAATACTCAAACATAATAACACAGCAGAAGCATAATCATGACATAACATAGAAAGAGAAATACACTTCATACATGACCATTGGATACTACATATAGTCTGAAAGCCTATATCATATCTGATGGATTGATGGGACAACACTCCCAAGTAACCCAACATGTCTGGAAAACTGAACATAAGAGATAACTGATATTAATTGGTCCTCGGGAGATAAGGACTCACAAATGAACTGGATGCTAACTACGGGAACGAGCTAATAACGGTGCTGGGTAACATAAAGTATGCGGTCAGTACGTGAAATGTACCGAGTATGCAAGGTAAGTAAAATGGACATTTAAAATACATAAAAGTTCATAAGAGTAGGACAACATGCTTATAACATAAATATCATAAAGTAGCATAAGGCTCAAGGTTTTCTAAACATTTGTAAACTAGTCATAATCATAATAATAGGAGAAATGCTTCATTAAATGTAACTTGAGCCAAAAGTGGGCAGAGTCGTCCCAGGCTAGCCAGGAAAGGGATGTGCAGTATGTGATATCACGAAAGAGGGGATCCATTAACATTGTAATGTATCAATATGAACCTACGGTGGCACATAATTATGAGACACCGGCGTAGTCCTTCGAAAACTGGGCTACATGGTGCTAGACATTGCTCCCAAAAACATGCACATTAGGCTCGTATGTAAGTCATAAATATCATTCATGGGATTCATGGCCAAATTAACATTAACATCGTTGATTCCCATTTAAATACATGTTTAGCCATGAAGAGAGCGCCCATGAATCGGCCAACCTAAATCGATCAATCATAAAATCCATATCATAAATCATAAATCATACTTGAACATGTGGCATTGCCTAATACTTTAACATGCTTGAAAATACTTAATTCCCTTGAAAACATGATTATAAACATGGGTAACTTGAAAACATTCTTTTCATTAATAATATCTCAACATACGTGAACATTTATCATAAATCTCAACTTTCATAAACTTCTCATATATGGGCATTTAAATTTATAAAGCTTGAAACATGATTTTAATAGAAAACAACGTAAAACCTACCCATGATTCATAATTGAATAATAAAAACTCATTTAGATCATACCCATGACGAGAATTAGGAACCTCATGTATTGGGTTAAAACGCCATAGAATCAACATCAAAATTTCCATGATTTAGAGAGAGATTGTGTATGGGTGTGAACAAATTCACCCATTCATAGCCCTGCATACCTGGGGAAGATTTGATTTTACCAATTCTTGAAAGCCCAATGAAAGATTGAAGGAAAGCTTGAAGAAATCTAACTTGATTACCTCCTAAACCCCTTCAATATGCATGCATGGATGTCAATAAGCCTAGGATAGATTTTTTCCTCATAAAACACTGCATTTTAAAGCTTAAATGATGTAGCTTAGGACCCTAGGACTTAGGAATAATGAAAATACCCTTAATGAATTTTCCTGAAAGTTCTGCACTGCCAGTGATAGCGATCGATTCTATGGGTTGTGCCTTGATACCACGATTCATGGTGGTCGTCCGTTACATCACATGCCAATTATTAACTTCTCATATTCTAACCCATGACTCGATAGGATGAGTTGTTACATCAGAGGACGATCTGTTGGATCCTCTCGTTACTTCCCTCTTACGATTTGCACCTGGGCTTTCCCATGAGCCTTACCACGACTCGTGCCTCCTTCCAATTAGTCTTGGTTTCCATACGTCACCTTGACTGGAGGTTTTCCTACTCCTTCCCACAGTTACTTACCATGATCCATTGTTACTCATGATGAGTCGTCCTACGACCTATTACTTCCTACTAGACTAATGACCAGTCTCACCACGATCACAAATAATGACTCGTTACATCAAACCAGGGTTCGATACTTGACCCGTTACTTCTATGTTCGACCCTGCTGTACCTCACCATGAACACCTCCTACGGATCTTTGGTTGAACCAATGATCCGTTGCATGACCCGTGCTATGATAATTTTCCATATTTTTGCCAACTTTCATTTTTAAATTTCTGTGTCTAGTCTTAGGCACTTCCAGGGTATTACAATAGTAGACACCCTCAACATAAGAATTTATCCTGAAGTGAGGCACACAATGTCCAAGGAGGGACAAGGGTCAAAGCAGGTTTATTATTAAAAAAAATGGGAAGGTGAATAGGCTAATCAAAGAAAGGTCAATTTTAGGCTTAAAATTTGGGATCAAGGGATACTTATTTCATGTTAGAAGGATGATATATGATAAAAGTGGACTAATTGAAAAATGGCCTATGATCCTTTCTTAACCAACTTTCCTCCAACCTAAGCAAGACTAACCGGTCAAGTTCTAGATCACACATAGAGGCGAACTATGTAAGTACCTCACTCTCACATGGCACAAGGTAACATCACCAACTGCTACCTATCCAATTCATGCATAGTTAAACTATAGTTATCATGCTGATATCTCTAATTCCATAAAAAGATCCACATTGTTCATACTTTGCAACAAACATAAATACAACCAATCAAAAATCCAAGGAGGGTGACTACTTTCACATATGCACCCTTTTTCGATTGCTATGTACTCATAGATTACATCTAGTTAAACAACACATACACAAATCTTAAATATGTTTATTCTACCAGATAGCATGCTCGAGGGAAAAGAAACACAAACTAAACCCTCGGGCATGACAAAAAATACAAATACCCCCTCCTCACAAAATTATACATTTGTCCCCAAAGAATCAAAATATATGTAGAAGGAGAAAACATGTGGCTCCATAGTCACTTTTTTCACCCTCAATAGGCGGGTGTGGTGGCACACTTTTTGCCTCAAAAATCATGGTGCCAGCGCTGGCCAGAGCACTCAATGGTACTATGGTGCTGGTGGTGGTTAGATCCACCCTCTCAGCAGTTTTGATCATCTCTATGACCTCAGTAGTCCTATGGGTTCAATGTGGCTCACCCGAAGGATCCTCTCCACTAACAACTTGATTGGGTGCAGTAGCAGAGCTCCCTACTCCTCTCAATCTCTCTTATATCTTTTGCATATCCAGGTCATGGGCCTACTGACTAGCCACAATAACCCTTCAATGGTCATTTTGGGACCTCTTCCTCTTTTTATTAGGGACAAACACTTCTTTTGCCCCACTCGTCTTTGTCTTTCCCTTATCTCTAGTAGCTAGCTCATGGTTCTAAAAATCCCTGATCTCCAACTCCTTATCAAGCCCTCATCAAACAGTGGGATGGTAAAAGTAGGAAATATGGATGGCTGTTCAGATGACCACTTAGAGACCTCGCTCCTCAACTTTCCCAACTAATCCCTTATGCCCCTGAAGTCGAGTATATCTTCCAACCGATTATTGAGGCATAACTCAAACCCATCAAGTCTCATATGCAGTACCTTAGTAGCCTCCTTAATCTCAGCTTGGATCCATGGCTTGACCTGATACAACAGCATACTTACTCTCTTCTTTGTGAGGGTTAGCCATTTGTCATTTTCTGTAGAAACTCCTGAGGGAGAATGATATATCTGACAGGTGCCTGGCTTGGTAGATTCGATGCTAGAGAAAATGAAGTGATGGGCGTGGCTGCTATGTCTCCAGCCTTAACAACTAGAATCTTACTGTTTTTCTCCCATTACGTAAGGGCATCAACATGCTCATCCCCACTCACTCTATTTCCTAAGGCTACAGTTAGTCCTTTAACTTGACCCACTAGGTTCATCTCATCTCTGATAAGTTCGATATTTACTGACCTCGACCCTCCGAATAGTACATAAATTTACTCTATCATCCTGACATTGGGTTTATGGCATAACCAAAATACAAGGCTCAGGAATGTGAAGCTCGTACTAAGTGCCAAAGATCGATCCTAGATCTCCTCAGAATATTCAGCTCATACTGTGACATAATGCTAGCCACCAGCCTTGCTCGATCAACACTCAATGTGTTATCATTGGCAGTCGGTGCTTATCACGTCCTACCTTGGAAGGAATGACTGGCACCTGGTGCTATACTGGGATCTGAACTTACCTGACTGGGCTTATGCACTTTTAGTGCATGCCTGCTCTTCAAATCAAGAAAACGACGAGCTATATCACGGTTTTAAACATAGCCTCCGACCGATAAAGTTGCATAGCCACATGTAAAAAGAAAATAGCTAACCAACAACACGCAATAAAGATCTTATATCGGCTTACAAGACCACCATGTTGTGTAGTTATAGCAGAATTGGAACAAGTAGTCATAACTATACTATAGCCAACAAGGCTGCTAACTAAAATCTAAACTATGCCCTACATGACCATTACGCAGAATAAACATATATAGGCCCCACACGGTCAACAACAAAACTAACAACTGGAAATCTATAGACTTCAAGCCTCTAAGATTGGAATAATGATCGGGACAGGGCCCCTACCTACACATAAACTGCAAAACAAAAGAACAAACCTTCTAACTAACAACCCCAGAGTAAAGGAGCTAATTAGACTGCTGACTCGGCTAATGACTAGAAAGGTCCTGAACCATGTCTATTTGTACCTGTAGGCAAGTAATGTAGTGCCCCAAATATGGGCGTCAGTAAAATATGTATCGAATATGTGAGGCAGTAATGAAAATGACTAAACGATATTGATAATAAAGCTGGAAAAGATTCAATAGTAAGGATAAGAGATACAACATGCATTGCCCTACAACCTGTTGTATAACTAACAATAAATAATGCAAACAAGAACCTTACTTGGCCCCCATAAGCCCAGAAGGTACAACCGGCATAGAATAACTCGTCTGGAGCCCTCATAAGCCCTGGCAAGCACACTTCAATATATATACCCCTAATAACGTCAAAATGAGTCAACAGGTAGCTATAGATAACCTACCGAGCCCCTGGGTCTACAATTGAGCCCGCTCGGCTGCTGTAGCTGTCTTTGAGTCCGGTGGACTCCTATAACTGCACCTTGGGCACACAGGCTCAATGAGGGTCAGTGATGCTGATACGACATAAAATAGAGGACACACCATAGAAGGACAGTAATATGGACCTTGGGCCTGAGTATAGTCCCTTAGTACAACATATATCTCCTTGGAGCGATCCATATAGCCTCGAAGGCGATGACACATAGGGTAGAGTCAGTCCCAGTCCGAACAGAAAATGCTAATCTCAAACTAATGGTAGTAGCTAACCATAATATACATGCTTCTAGCTTTCTTACGAGTATTTAGGTTATATTACTATACGACATGAATAATTTTCTAAAAGAATTCTCCTTAACATACCTTGAATTCTGACTTTCGTTTAACTAGTGAGTTTCAACATGTAAATGGTTGTTCCACCCAACTGCAACCCTTATGCTGATACGATAGGGCTAATTTCAATACTAAATTCGGCAAATAACAATAACTTTCGATAATAATATCAACTATAATTTTGCTCTGAATAACTCGACCGAAAACCTTCAATTTCTCAACAGTTCAGAAGGGAGAAATGCTTACCTAAATCCTGTGGCCATTTATGATTCAATTTGGCGTAGTTCTGAAAACTTTTTCTCAGTGAAGTTCTGGTATACCGAGCGAAATTTCAAGAAATAGCTCTGTAGAAACGCGTCCCGTAGGCCTAAAAATTGTTATCTGAAGTTAATTTGCGTTTGGGCAGCATTTGGTAGCATAATTCGGCGGAAATTTAACAGTGCATGCTCTCTCTAATTTGGTTGTGGGTTTCCTTTAACAAATGAATTAAATGAACAAAAGGGGCTTTTATATATATATATATANATATATATATATATATGCATGGACGGTGGCATAGGGGAGCCTCACGCTAGCCCTTTGCGCCCTGGCCTCGCCCGACCATGCTTCCAAGGCTTTTCCCACACGTATCAAGCTTTATTTACTCGTCATGACCTACGCATACGCCTACTAACCGTTAATATTTTTACGGGGTGTAACATCCTCCCCCCTTAAGAACATTTGTCCTTGCATGTCATCTTCAAGCATAAAGGAGTTAACTCTTTTGAATAATACTTAGAAAAATTTTGGCAGAGTCTCCTCTGCATTATGGACTATCCAGAAACCTAAAACGTAGAAAAGTGCAACATAGGCGTCTCATAGGACGCTATATACAACTACTCCACCATATAGAGATAACCAATTAAGCAGTGCTAATAATATAAGAAAATAAATAACAACTGAACAACAACCTCACCTCACTGCATATTCTAGGTGAATCCTGGAATAAGTGAGGATATCTAGATCTCATGTCGTCCTCACCTTCCAAGGTATCTCTTCTTTATTTTTGTTCCTCCACAGAACTTTAACGGATGCTACTTATTTAGTCCTTAACCTACAAACCTGCCGATATAGTATAGCAACTAGAACCTCTTCGTAGGCTAACTCCTCAGTAACTTGAACATCCTTAACTGGTACAACTCGAGATGGGTCCCCTGTGCACTTTTGCAACATGGACACGTGAAAGATTGGATGAACATATTCTAGCTCTAGAGGCAATTCTAGCTCATACGCCACTCAGCCTATCCTACAGAGGAATCAATATGGACCAATAAACCTAGGGCTATGCATGCCCTTCTTGCAAAATTTCCACGTCTTTCATCGGTGAAACTTTGAGGAATACCCAATCATTAACCTCAAATTCAACGTCTCTACACCGCACATCTAAAAAGGACTTTTAGTGGCTCTAGGATGTTAACAAGTTCTCTTTGATGAGTTTTACCTTTTCTTCTGACTGGTGGATCATATCAGGTCCAACTAACCCTGACTCCCCTACTTTGAACCATCTGATGGGAGACCTGCATTTCCACCCATACAAGGCTTCATATGGTGCTATTTGAATTATAAAATGATAACTATTGTTATATGAAAATTTGATAAGGGATAAATACTCATCTCAATTTCCTATGAAATCTAGCACACATGCTTGTAACATATCCTCGAGCATCTAAATTTTGCGCTCTGCCTGACCGTTCCTCTGAGGATGGAATGTTGTACTCAGATTAACCTGTGTCCCCAAGCCTTTCTAAAAGGATTTCTAGAATTTAGATGTAAATTGTGCTCCTCTATTATAAATAGTAGATGTGGGGAAACCGTGTAGTCGAACTATTTCCCTGATATATAACTCAGTATAGTCTCGGCGAAGCAGGTAGTCCTAATTGGCAAGAAATGAGCTGATTTCATTAATCTGTCGACAATGACCCAAATAGAATCAAATCTATGCCTGGTACGGGGTAATCCTATCAAAAAGCCTATGTTGATTGCTTCCCATTTCCACATAGACATGCTATCTCCTGCGTTAATCCGTCGGGTTTCTGATGTTCGGCCTTTACCTACTGGAAATTAGGGCACTGTGCTATAAATTACGCTACACTCTTTTTCATTCCAGGACACCAGTATATATCCTTTATGTCATCGTACTTTTTCATTGAACCTAGATGAAGAGAGTAACGAGAATAATGTAACTTTGCTATGATTTGATGGCGAAGTCCTGCTACATCTGGAACGCAAAGGCAACCCCTAAATATCAAGACCCTTTCTTCTGTCAATTTGAAGGCTGTTAATTCTCCTTGCTAAACCTTACTTCTGAGTTGTACTAGGTTAGGAACCTCATACTGCTGCTATTTTACCTCCACAACTAGGGATGATATTGCGGTATCCAGAATCAGAGCCCCATTATCCTCCAAATCTACTATCTAGATGGCTAAGCTGGCTAACCGGTGCAGTTCTCGAGCCATTTACCATTGTTCTGGCCTTAAATGTGCCAAAAATCCCATAGATATGCGGCTAAGTGCATCTGCTACAATATTAGCGTTCCCTGGGTGATACAAAATGTTTATGTCGTAGTCTTTTAGTAATTCTAGCAAACGATGTTGCCGCACATTTAATTTCTTCTATGTGAAGATGTATTGGAGGCTCTTACCGTGCTGCATTAGGACGCATCCTAACCTAACGCCTGAAGCATCACAGTATATAGCATATCCCTCTGAACCTTCTAGCAAAGCTAACACTGGAGCTGATGTTAATTTGTTCTTCAACTCTTAAAAACTCTGCTCATAGGCCTCGGTCCAATGAAATTTGGCTGCTTTTTGAGTCAATTTAGTTAAAGGCATTGGTAGGGTAGAAAATCCTTCAACATACTTCTATAATACTCGGCTAAACCCAGGAAACTGCGAACTTCTATTGGAGTTGTAGGTCTAGGCCATGTCTTTACTTCCATGATTTTCTGTGAATCAACCTAAATACTAACCTCTAATACAATATGGCCCAGGAAAGCTATGGAATTCATCCAGAACACACATTTTAGAAAATTTTCCATATAATTGGGAATCTCTGAGAATTTGAAGTACCGTTCGCAAATGATCTATGTGTTCTGCTTCTTAATGGGAATACACTAGGATATCATCTATGAATACTATCACAAACAGATCTAAATATGTTTTGAAGATGTTCATCAGATCCATGAACACTGCTGGGGCATTTGTCAACCGGAAGGACATAACTAGAAATTTGAAATGACCATACCTGGTCTTGAAAGCTATCTTCGGGATATCTTTCTCCTGAACCCGCACCTGATGATATCTTGGCCTTAAGTAAATCTTGGAAAAATATTTTTCCCCTTGCAACTACTTAAACAAGTCATCTATCCTGGGAAGAGGGTATTATTCTTAATAGTAACCTTGTTCAACTGCCGATAATCTATGCACGTGCAGAGGGAGCCATCTTTCTTTCTCACAAACAAAACTAACGCACCCCAGAGTGAAGTAATCGACCAGATAAAGCCCTTATCTAACAGATCTTTCAACTGTTCCTTCAATTCTCTCAATTAAGTCTGAGCCATTTGGTTCGGAGGGATAGATATAGCTGAGTACTTGGTAGCAAGTCGATAGTGAAATAGATTTCCCATTCTGGGGGAATACTAGGAAGTTCATCCGGAAACACATTTGGAAACTCATTAACCACTCGAATGAACTAAAGAGTCGGGGATTCTGCTTGCACATCCTGCACCCTGACCATATGATAAATACAGCCTTTGCTATCAATGTTTTTTCCCTAAGATAGGATATGAACCTATCTCTTGGCGTAGCTGCACTACCCTTCCACTCTCGTACTCCTCCCTTAGAAAGTGGAATCGGACAGTCTTGGTCTAATACTCTATATAGCCATAACATGGTGCTAGATAATCCGTACCCATAATTGCATCAAAATCAATCATTTTCAACTCAACTAAATCATCTAAAGTATGGCGATCGGAAACCTCTATTGTGCAACCCCAGTAAATCCTTTTAGCTATAATGGAATCACCAACAGGTGTAGACACCGAGAAGGGTTGCCAAAACATTTCGGTGCTATGCCAAACTTTTGGGCCACTAATGGAGTAACATAGGGAAAAGTGGAACCTGGGTTTATCAAAATGTAAACTGAGTGAGAGAAAATGTCCAACATACCTTTCACAACATCTGGTGATTACTCTGACTCCTGTCGCCCCGGTAAAGCATATGTGTGATTCGAACCGCTGCTTGAACTAGATACCCCTGACCTGCCTCGGCCTCTTCCAGCTAGAGCTAAGGGACTACGCCCTATTGAAGGTGCTAGGGTATGTGACCCTGCTGAAGATCTGTCCTGTCAGTCCTTATAACCCTAACCTCTAACTGGACAATCCATCATTATGTGACCCTCTTGTCCATAAGTGTAACAAGTGGAAGAACAATATTTGCACACTCCAAAATGACGTCAACTACAAATAACACAACGTGTCACATTGGACATACTCTGATCTTACCCCCTCTACTATAGAGAGCCGGATGCCCGTGAACTCTCGCCTAGTCCTGACTGCCCTAGACGATTTGGTTTACCACCCTGCTGCTGGGGAAGTGGAGGTCTGGATGTCCTTACTGATATTCGCAGCCTAGGTCTGCCCTGAAATTCTTATTGTATATAACTAAGCTTGTGTTATACCCTGAGAGCCCAAAGATCAGACCCGGGAGTTAAAATGGAGAAAAACTTTAATTTTGCACCAGATCAAAAAATGGGCCGTTAGGTGACCCATGAGGAGGGACCACGAGTAGGAAGTGACTCATGGTTAAGCAGGGAGGTGGATTGGTCTGGGGGACACCACGAGTCATTTTTAGGCCACATGACTCATGAGGTCACCCGTGGCCTGGACTGGATGCTTGGCAAGGAAGGTTGGCAAGTGAAGGCAACAGATGGTGACCACGAGTCATGGTCACTCAACACGATTCACGGTGTCCTCCGTGGGGTCTCATGGTAGATATTTGGCAGTGAACATCACGACTCAAGGCCACGAGTCGTGGCCCCTGGGGACAAGTCATCTAGTCCCTCGCGAGGACTGGCAGCCAGTAAAATATTGTGATTTAACTAAGGGCTTTCCATAATTCCTAAGTCCTAGGCTCCTAAACTACATTGTTTTAACCTCTGAAAGGTGGGTGTAAGAGGGGAAAGAATAGCCTAAGTCCTCATTCAAGCATGCAAAGTAATAGAAGGTGGTAGAGAGGTGATCTAGAGTGATTCAAGGCTTTCTTCCCCAATTTTCCTCTTGGGTAATGAAGGGAGTGCAGAGTTTAGCTCCAACTAGGTATGTAGGGTTTTGAATGGGTGGTTTAATCCATACCCATGCCCAATTTCTCCCTAATCTATGAAATTCTACCATTCAATTCTTATGGGATTTTAACCCAATGCATGAATCTTCTAGTAATTGATGTGGGTATGTTTCAAATATATGTAAATTGATGGGTTTGAATAATGGGCTGATTTTACATTGTTTTAATCATTATATTGTGTACTAGTGTCTCAACCTTAAGGTGCCCAAATTATGAGAAATCTATGGGAGTTTATGATTATGATGATTTTACAAGTATGATGTGAATTTTTGATTTAGAAGTATGTTTTCAATTACACATGTTTTATGATCATGATATCAACCAAATTGATTATTTCAAGCATGTTTAAATATCGGGTAATTCCCACATATCAAGCATGATTTTATGATTTATGATTATGGCCGACACACAGGCACGATTTTATGGCTAGTTCATGAATATCCAAGTATGTATATGATTATCATGATTTAACTATCCCATGTATGTAATGTAGGTTACCTTATGAGCACTTGCATGTTTTGGGAGTAGTATTTAACACCGAGTAGGTTCAGGGCCCAAGTTACGCCTCAAATTTCAAAACTATGTGCCACCGTAAGTCATATTTGGGACCTCCCTTGAGAAAAATACCCGTTTGCCCTAATGGGCCTTTCATGAGTGATCTCACACCTTTCATGGTTCTACCCTTGGCAAGGTATGAACGACCTCCTGACTAGGTTTACAGGTTGGGCTCCATTTATGCTCATATGGGGTATGTCGGTTATAAGAATCTCCCACTGTTCCTCATTATTTAGGCATGCTTATGATTACGAATCTTGGCTCAACTCATGTTTTATAATGTTTTCTCTCATGTCTATGCTTACGATAAGTTTACGAATGTTTTGAAAACCTTGAGCCTTACGTTTCGTTTATGATTTTAGTATTATGATCATGTCGTCCTACTCTCACAAATTTTATACATTTAAAAGTTCGTTTTACTTACCTTGCATACTTGATACATTACATGTGCTGGCCCGCATACATTCTATGCTATATCATTTCATGATACAGGACCCGGCTCACAAGCTCATACTCATCAGTAGTCCATTCGGAGTTCGCTATTATCCTCTTTTAGGTGAGTCCTCATGTTCCGAGGGCCATATGTTCAGACTTTGATATCTCTTTCAGTTTTCAGTATTATAGGGTTAGTTGG
Organism: Datura stramonium; assembly: GCA_018107945.1. Taxonomy (NCBI): domain Eukaryota; kingdom Viridiplantae; phylum Streptophyta; class Magnoliopsida; order Solanales; family Solanaceae; genus Datura; species Datura stramonium. Next base: position 74,407 of record JACEIK010000818.1, read on the forward strand.
AGTGTTTTCCCATCAACCCATCTATTATGATTAGAGGCTTTTAGACTATTTGTAGTACTCAGCTGCCATGTATGGATTTTGTGTCGCTTTTCTATGTTATGCTATGATTTCATTTCTGCCATGATTTTATGTTAAGTATTCCGCTTTCCTTGAGTGAATTAGATGTATGCTCATGCCATGGGTTGACTCGAAGTCTTTGGGGCTCCTTGTCCCTTGTTTACGATCCGGGTCTACTCTCGGGTCGGTAAAAACTTAGTATCAGAGCATTAGGTTTATAGTGTCCAAGCGTGTTTGAAAGCCGTGTTAAGTAGAGTCTTTTTCATTATTGTGAAGCGCGCCACACTTATGATGAAGAGGCTACTAGACGTTTAGGAAATGTTCCCTTCTTTCATGATATATGTTGTGCGATAAATAGTCTTTCTATCCTTCTAATTCGTGCTATTCGCGTTGCAAAATCATGCATCCACGCCGAGCGAATGTTAGATGAAATGGAAATGGAAATGAACAAGAGGTTGTCAATGGTGACGGGCATCAACAAGCCCCACCTGTTCACGAGGAGCATGCCCCAGAGCCAGCTGCCCACACTGAGTTTTGGGCAGCAATTTAGATGATGGCATAGACCATGGCTGCCCAGGTTCATAACCACACAGTGGCGCATTACCCTCGGAATGGGAATGCGGCGGTAGATAGAGTGAGGGATTTCTTGAGGATGAAGCCTCCTGAGTTCACGGGGGCGAAGGTGGAAGAGGATCCACAGGCGTTCATTGAGGGGATCTTGAAAGTCACCTAGGTAATGGGGGTGGAAAATGGTGAGAGTTTCAACTTGGCCTCCTATCAGCTAAAGGGGGTTGCTCATATTTGGTACAAGCAATGGAAAGACAACAGAGCAGCGGACCCTATCAGTTGGGATGAGTTTCATATGGCCTTCCTCAATCGGTTTTTCCCTCAGGAGATGAGGGAGCTGAAGGTAGCCGACTTCGTGAATCTTAAGAAGGGAAAGTGGACAGTGTTGGAGAATTCACTTGAGTTCACTCGCTTGTAAAAAATTCCCCAGAGTTAGTGGTTGACCAGAGGGCGCGAGTGAGCTGGTTTGTGCAGGGGGTGGCAGAGTATCCAAAAAGGATTATAGGATAGCTATGCTTCACCAAGACATGGATTATCCCCGAATAGTCTTATATGCCCAGCATGTATGGAGGCATCTCATATGAGGGAGAGAGAGGCGAAGAGGGTTAGGACTGACAACTATAGGTTCTCTCAGTTGAGGCCAAGCGGTGGGCATCACAAGCAGTCTCAGCATTGGTCTGTTGCACCAGCACCATCATCATCTAGTACACCATCCAATACCCAAGAGGATTAGAGGGGTAGGGCCTTAGGTTCAAGGGATTAGGGTAGCATGCGGACAGAGTGTACCTTTCTAGCCTGTGCAAGTTGTGGCAAGAATCACCCAGGGAGCTGTTTAGTGGGTTCAAATACTTGTTTCGTGTATGGAAAATGTTGACATAGACTCAGGGATTGTTATGCAGCCAAGCCAGGGGCGGTGGAGCCCGTACCCCAACGCTAGCTCAATACCTCTATTGGAACATCCTTCTCAGCAGGGTGCTTCGACTAGTTCAGTTGGCGACTAGCACCAGAATAGGCTTTATGCACTTGCCTCTCGATAGGAGCAGGAGACTTCTCCCGATATAGTTACGGGTATGTTGCGAGTTTTCCATATTGATGCTTATTATTTGTTAGACCCAGTATCTACCTTATCCTTTATGACAACTTATATTTCTAATAGCTTGGAGTATGTCCTGAAATTCTGTTAGAACCATCTCAGTTTCGACTCTGGTTGGTGATTTAGTTGTAGCTAGGCAGGTGTGTAGAGGATGCCCTATTACAGTATTGCATAAGGTTACCTCTTTAGACTTAATAGAGTTAGCTATGACTGATTTTGATATTATTCTGGCCATGGATTGGTTGTTTATCCCCATGCTTTTGTAATTGTAGAACCCATGCGGTGGAGTTCTGTTTTTCCGGTGAGCAAGCCTTAGAATGGAAGGGTAGTTCAGTCTTACCTGTAGGTCATTTTGTCTCCTCTATCAAGGCCAGGAAAATGATCTCTAAAGGTTGTATTTACCACCTAGTAAGGGTTGAGGATGCTACGTCGGAGACCCTGACTATTTAGTCAATCCCCATGGTATGTGAGTATCTTGAGGTATTTCCAAACGATCTACCAGGTGTTCCTCTCGAAAGGGAGATTGATTTTGGGATCGACCTCCTTCCCGACACTCATCCCATATCTATTCCTCCCTCCAGGATGGCTCCTACCGAGTTAAATGAATTAAAGGAGTAGTTGAAAGACTTGTTATATAAGGGTTTCATCAAACCTAACAGTCTCCATGGAGTGCACTAGTTCTATTCGTGTGGAAGAAGGATGGTTCTCTTCAGATGTGTATTGACTATAGACAGTTGAACAAGGTCACTGTCAAGAACAGATATCCTTTACGTAGTATTGATGACTTATTTGATCAGCTTCAGCGTTCCAGGTGTTTCTCCAAGATAGATCTCAGGTCCGGGTATCACCAGCTCTGGGTTTGGGAGAGTGAAATCCCGAAAACTGCTTTCAAGACTCGGTATGGTCACTACGAATTTGTTGTTATGTCTTTTGGACTAACCAATACCCCTGCAAATTTTATGGATCTGATGAACTGGGTGTTCAAGGAATATTTGGAAATGTTCGTGATCATGTTCATTGATGACATCTTGATATACTCTCAGAGTGAGGAGGAGCAAGCCGCTCATCTGAGGGTAATACTTCAGACTCTCAAGGATCGCCAGCTATATGCCAAATTTAGCAAGTGTGAGTTTTGGTTGAATTCAATAGCGTTGTTGGGTCACGTGGTGTCAAGTGAATGTATAAAGGTGGATTCTCATAAAATAGAGGCGGTGAAGAAAAATTGCCCAGACCGGTGAACCCTTCAGATATCAGGAGCTTTTTAGGCTTAGCGGGCTACTACCGGAGATTTATTGAGGGATTTTCATCTATTTCAGCACGTTTGACCAAATTGACCTAGAAGAAGGTGAAATTTCAATGGTCGGAGGGTTGTGAAAGAAGCTTTCAAGAGCTGAAGGCTTGACTCACTTCAACACCGGTATTGACCCTACCCAAGGGTATTGATGGATTCGTAGTGTATTGTGATGCTTCAAGGATCGGACTTGGCTGTGTGTTGATGCAGCATGGGAAGGTTATAGCATACGCCTCTAGACTGCTAAAAATTCATGAGAAGAGTTACCCGACCCATGATCTTGAATTGGCCACAGTGGTATTCACCTTGAAGATATGGCGACATTATTTGTATGGGGTCCACGTGGATGTGTTTACGGACCACAAAGCTTGCAATAGGTGTTCACGCAGAAGGATCTCAATCTTCAACAAAGGAGGTGGTTGGAGCTACTAAAGGACTATTACATGAGTGTTCTTTACCACCCGGGTAAGGCTAATGTGGTAGTAGATACACTTAGTAGACTCTCTATGGAGAGTGTGTCTCATGTGGATGAAGGGAAGAAGGGACTAGTGAAGGAGGTGCATCGACTCGCAAGGTTGGGAGTTAGTTTGGTTGACTCGACCATTGGAGGGGTTGTTGTTCAAAACGGATCAGAATCATCCTTGGTGACTGATGTGAAAGCTAGGAAAGATGGGGACCTGATATTGGTAAAGTTGAAAGAAGTCATTCAAAATCAGAAAGTAGAGGTCTTCTCCAAAGGGGGAGATGGTGTGATTCGGTACCAGGGTCGCCTATGTGTTCCAGATGATGATGATTTGAGGAGCCAGATATTGCATGAGGCCCATGGATCCAGGTATTCTATCCATCCGGCTGACACCAAGATGTATCATGATTTACGGGAAATATATTGGTGGAACAACATGAAGAAGGATATTGCAGAATTCGTAGCCAAGTACCCGAACTGTCAGCAAGTAAAGGCCGAGCATCAAAGGTCGGGAGGTGTACTTCAGGATATTAGCATTCCCACTTGGAAGTGGGAAGAGGTTAATATGGATTTCATTACAGGCCTACCTCGTACACGACAATATGATTCTATATGGGTGGTGGTAGACAGGCTGACTAAAGATGCTCATTTTCTACTGGTCAAAACCACGGACTCAGCGGACGATAATGCCAAGCTATACATCCGAGAGTTGGTTTGATTGCATGGAATGCCCTTTTCTATCATTTTAGACCGAGGTACTCAATTTACCTCTCAGCTTTGGCAGTCTTTTCAACAAGGGCTTGGTTCTCAGGTTAAACTCAGCGCAACATTTCACCCACAAATGGATGGTAAAGAGGAGTGGACAATTCAGACACTCGAGGACATGTTGAGGGCATGCGTGATTGACTTCAGAAGTGGTTGGGATGATCACTTTCCCTGATCGTGTTTTCTTACAATAACAGCTATCACTCCAGTATCCAAATGGCACCATTTGAGGCTCTCTATGGGTGGAGATGTTGATCGCCCATCGGATGGTCTGAGGTTTGTGACGCAGCAATGATAGGGCCAGACACGGTTCATGAGGTGATGGAGAAGGTTCAGTTGATAAGAGAAAGGTTGAAAATTGCTCAAAGTCACCAAAGGTCCTACGCGGATGTGAGAAGAAGAGAGCTTGAGTTCAAAGTCGATGATTGGGTGTTTTTGAAGGTATCTCCCATGAAGAGAGTGATGATATGTGGAAATAAAGGTAAACTCAGTCCCCGCTGTGTTAGCCCATACCGAATTGTGAGACATGTGGGTAAAGTAGCTTATGAGTTAGAGTTACCTTCAAAATTAGCTTTAGTTCATCCCGTCTTTCATGTATTGCTCTTGAAAAAGTACTTTGGTAACCCCGCTCTAGTTGTACCAGTGGAGAGTGTGGGTGTGATAGATAGCCTCAACTATGAGGAAATTCCAGTTGAAATATTGAATCGTCAAGTTCGGAGGCTAAGGAACAAAGAAGTAGCATCAGTAAAGGTATTATGAAGATATCATCATGTTGAGGGGGATAAATAGGAAGCCAAAGTCGATATGATGGCTAAATACCCTCACCTGTTCCCTACCGGCTCAGTTTCCATTTGAGGTACTAGCTTTTGCCTTATTACTCTAATCAGTTTTCATGTTCGGTTCATGTGCGCAAGTTTTTTTATGTTATGTTAGAGGTATGTGATGAGTGAATTCAGTTCAGCTATGTAGTTCTTTTCGGAGGTAGTCATTCCATCAGTTTGAAGAATAAACGATCAGTGTTTCCATATAATGATTGCACGTTTTTTGTTTTGCTGCATGTTTCCAACATTCGGGGATGAATTTTCCCAAGGGGGAGATATTGTTCTACCCCGGGAGCCCAAAGATCAGACCTAGGAGTTTAAATGGAGAAAAACTGGAATTCTGCACCAGATCATAGAACAGGTCATTAGGTGACTCGTGAGGAGGGACCACGAGTCATGAAGTGACTCATGGTCAAGTAGGGAGGTGGACTGGTCTAGGGGACACCACGGGCATGACCACGAGTCGTGGTCAGGCCACACGACTCGTGAGGTTACCCGTGGCCTGGACTAGATGTACGGCAAGGAAGGTGGGGCAGTGAAGGTAACAGATGTTGATCACGAGTCGTGGTCATTTAGCACGATTTGTGGTGTCCTCCGTGGGGTTTCATGGTAGATTTATGGCAATGAACATCACGACTCAAGGCCACAAGTCGTGGCCCCTAGGGATGAGTCGTCCAGTCTCTCATGGGGACTGGCAGCTAGCAAAATTCTACAATTTAAATAAGGGATTTTTTGTAATTCCTAAGTCCTAGAGTCATAAACTACATTGTCTTAACCTCTGAAAGGTGGGTTTATGAGGGGAAATAGTATCCTAAATCCTCATTCATGCATGCAAAGGAATAGAAGGTGGTAGAGAGGTGATCTAGAGTTATTGAAGGCTTTCTTCCTCAATTTTCCTCTTGGGCAATGAAGGGAGTGTAGATTATAGTTTCTCCAGGTATGTAGGGTTTTGAATGGATGGTTTAATCCACACCCATTCCCAAGTTTTCTCTAATCTATGAAATTCTACCATTCAATGCTTATGGGGTTTTAACCCAATGCATGAATCTTCTAGTAATTGATGTGGGTATGTTTCAAATATGTCTAAATTGAAGGGTTTGAATAATGGGCTGATTTTACATTTTTTAATCATTATACTGTGTACTAGTGTCTCAACCTTAAGGTGCGCAAATTATGAGAAATCTATGGGGGTTTGTGATTATGATGATCTTACAAGTATAATGTGAATTTTCTATTTAGAAGCATGTTTTCAATTACAGTATGATGTGAATTTTCGATTTAAAAGCATGTTTTCAATTACCTATGTTTTATGATCATGATTTCAATCAAATTGTGTATTTCAAGTATGTTTAAATATCGGGTAATTCCCACATGTCAAGCATGATTTTATGATTTATGATTATGGGAAACACACAGGCCCGGTTTTATGGCTAATTCACGAACATCAAAGAATTTCTATGGTTATCATGATGTAACGAGCCCATGTATTTCATGTATGTTACCTTATGAGCACGTTGTATATTTTTGGATTAGTGTTTAACACCAGTAGGTTCGGGGCCCAGGTTGCGCCCTGAATCTCAGAACTACGTGCCACCATAGGTTATGTTTGGGACTTCCCTTGAGACTTTCCCCTTTTTCCTAATGGGCCTTTCATGAGTGATATCATTCCTTTCATGGTTCTACTCTTTTCAATATACGGACGGCCTCTCGACTAGGTTTACAGGTCGGGCTCCATGTATGCTCATATGGGGTATGTCAGTTATAAGAATCTCCCATTGTTCCTCATTGTTTAGGCATGCTTATGATTATGAATTTTGGATCAAGTCATGTTTTATAATGTTTTCTCTTATATCTATATTTACGATAAGTTTACGAATGTTTTGAGAACCTTTGAGCCTTACGTTTCATTTATGATTTCAGTATTATGATCATGTCGTCCTACTCTAATAAATTTTATGCATTTAAATGTTTGTTTTACTTATCTTGCATACTTGGTACATTCCACGTACTGACCCACATACTCTCTATATTGTATTATCTTTCACTTATCTTGAATGAATTAGATGTATGCTCATGCTATGGGTCGACTAGGAGTCTTTTGGGGCTCCTTGTCCTGTGTTTAGGATTTGGGTCTACTCTCGGGTCGTGACAGCCTGGCCCTCTAGCGCTGCTCTTGATTTGTTCTTTCTATCTCCTCAATATTCTGAGCAAAATCCTGAGTGCGGGCGATGTCCATGTCCCCCGTAAACTAGCTGGAACACAAGTTTCCACGTACTCTGGAACGAGCCCCATAATAAACCGATGTACACTAGTTGGCATGCTATCTACAAAAGCTGGTGCATACCTGGCCAAAGAATCAAAGCTCATTGCATATTCTCGGACACTCATCTAGCCCTGCTCAAGGTGCAAATACTTATCTACCCGGGCCTGTTGAATTTCTCGCAGCAAGTAGTGATCTAGGAAAGCCTCTGAGAAACTAGATCAAGTCGGAGGAGGAGCGTCTCTGCATCGGGACCTCTCCCAGCTCTCGTACCATAACACTGCTATGTCCCGTAATCAAAATATCACTAACTCAATCGAATCCGTGGGCGTAGCATGCATCACCCGAAAAATTCGCTATAACTGGTTTAGCAAGTGCTGAGAGTCTTCTTCCCAGTCCGTCCCTATGAACTACGGGGGACTCAGGGCAAAGAACTCCCAGACCCTCGAACTTCCAGGTCTTCCTAAAGATTCAGCAACAACTGGTACCATGGGCTGGCGCTGAGTAGCTTTCATCTGAGCTAACATATAGACAACGCGCCTAACCTCTTGATCTAATGGTATAGTTATAGGAACTGCTGGAGGTGGTGCAGACGCGTCTGCCGCCCTGGAGGGCTCCTGGCATGGCGGAGACTGCTGGGGAGACTGGGATAAAGTCTCCCTATTGCCCGCAGATCGGGCTAGCTTTGACCGGGGCACCTTGCTAGTGCTCTCTTCTACCGCAGCATCTAACTTTTGATCGGTCATAGTCTGTCGTGTGTCTGATGATCTTGGGCATAATTGTATGACAAAGTGATACTTTGTTACTTAATTTTGACTTGTTTATGTACTTTTATGTGTACATTCTTATGTGGTTTTGATGTAAATGTGGATTTATACTAACCAGCATGATTAGTTATTGTTGTTGCAGTTAGAATGAATTTGGGGAACTAATCTACAAGTTGGTGAAGTGGAGGAATGGACTCGGAAGCAAAACTCGAAAGTCGGCAAAAAAATGCTAAAATATTAATGCTCCGCGACAGGGCCGTGTCACGCCACAATCGCAGAGGCATTCTGCCTAGAGTGGGATTTGTGTTGCATTCCAGTGAAGGTGCGCGATGGCACCGTGTTACGGAGCCCATGCTCCGCATTCACTTCAGTGACACGGTGAGAGGGCTTAGCTGCACACCTGGATTCAAGTGAAGGTGCGCGTTACGTTCGTGGAACGGAGCTGAGGCTACGCGATACCCTCCGTGCCACGCTGAAGATACTAATCCGGCACCCCAAGTTCCAGTGAAGGTCCGCGACAAGGCCATGGCACGGAGCTGATGCTCCGCGATACCCTCCGTGCCACGTTGCAAGTTTATTCCGGGCAATTTCCACTTGTATAAATAGCACACTTAGGTTTTATTTTGAGAGATCTGACATTTCAAGCTAGAACGTGGGTATCAAGCAGTTGAGCTGAAGAAGTTCTTGGGTTAATTTTCTTCCTTTTTCTCTTCAATTTCAATTGCTTGTATGATTTCTACTTGTTTGAAGATGTTTAATCATC
>JACEIK010000818.1:100696-125144 GCA_018107945.1 Datura stramonium
AACTAGAATTAGCATCCTCACTCACAATGATGCAGTGAGGCTAGTTTGTCGTGTATAGAGGCTCAAAAGGCCATGAACATGCAATTCTAATTATGTGAGACGACAATCGATAGTTTCATACTTAACCCATTGCAATTCGTAATAGTGCATGATTATCTGGTTTTAACTCTATGTTGCTCCTAGATTGAATTCAGAATATTCCGTTGACCAAAACTAGACTTAATTAAAACCTCTCGAAAACTTCTATAATCAACACTTGCGGTATTTAATATCACACTTTGCACTAGATGGTTAGAGGAATGGGTCCAGTCCCTGTGGGTTTGACATTCTGGTTCTTAAAAAGAGCCACTATTTTACTTGTACGACCCGTACACTTGTGGGAGCGAACAATTGGACTACTGACTCGGCTGATGACTAAGGAGGTCTTGAACTACATATATCCATACCTGCAGGAAAGTAATGAAGCGCCCCAAATATGGGCATCAGTACAATATGTACCGAATATGTGAGGTAGCAATGAAAATGACTGAACCATATTCATAATAAAACTGAAAACAATTTAATAGAAAGGGTAAGAGATACAACTTGCTTTGCCCTACAACCTGCTATATAACTACTAATAAATAATGCAAAAAAGAGACTTACCTAGCCTCCATAAGCCCAGAAGATAAAACCAGCACCGAATAACCCGCTCGGAGCCCCCATAAGCCCTGGCAAGCACACTTAAATCTATATATCCCTATCAAGGTCAAAATGAGTCAGCAGGCCAACCTACCGGACCCCTGGGTTTGCAACTGAGCCCGCTCGACTCCTGTAGCTGTGTCTGAGTCTGGTGGACTCCTGTAACTGCAATCTATGCACACAGGCTCGACGAGGGCCAATGATGCCGATGCGGCATAAAATAGACGTCCATCCATGGATGGACAGTAATATGGCCCTTGGGCTTCAGTATAGTCCCTTGGGACAACATATAGCTCCTTGGAGTAATCCATATAGCCCCGAAGGCGATGACACAACTAGTAACCCTGAGGTTGGACAATGGAAAGCTATATAGGGCATGGTTAGTTGTAATCTAAAAATAAAACGCTAATCTCAAACCAATAGTAGAAGCTAACCACAATATACATGCTTTTGGATTTCTTATGAGGATTTAGGTCGTATTACTGTACAACATGAATAACTTGATGAAAGAATATGCCTTAACATACCTCAAATGCCAACTTTCGTTTAACTAACGAGTTTCAACTTGTAAACGACAGTTCCACCCAACTTCAACCCTTATGCTAAGAGTATAGGGCTAATTTCAATACTAAATTTGACAAATAATGATAACTTTCGATAATAATATCAACTATAACTCAACCGAGAACCTACAATTTCTCAGAGTTTAGAAGGGAGAAATGCTTACCTAATACCTGTGGCTGTTTAGGATTCAATTTGGAGTAATTCTGATAACTTTTACTCAGCGGAGTTCTGGTATGCCGAGCAAATTTTCAAGAAATAACTCCATAGAAATGCTTTCCGTAGGCCTAAAACTTGTTATCCAAAGTTAATTTGCATTTGGACGGCGTTTGGAAGCACAATTTGGTGGAAATTTGATGAATAGTGCATGCTCTCTCTGATTTGGTGGTGGGTTTCCTTTAACAAATGAATGAAATGACAAAAGGGTCTTATATATATATNCCGGTGGCAGAAGGGCGCCCTGCGCTACCCATCTCGCCAAGGGGCCGGCGGCCCGCGTTGCCCTATGCGCTTATTGTGTTGGTGCGTCGTGCTGCCCCTTGCACAGGCCAAATGGCGCATCGTGCTGACCCTTTGTGCCCTGGCCTCCCCTGACCCTGCTTCTGAGGCTTTTTCCATACGCGTCAAGCTCTCTTTACTCGTCACAACCCACGCGTACGCCTACTAACCGTTAATATTTTACAGGGTGTAACAATGCCAATCTGTGTCGAACTAGTTCCGGCAAGCATTCGATATAAAGTTCAACAAAGCCTTTGTCACTTGTCATCCACTAGCCACCCATTCACCCTCCTCCTTTGCCTCTATAATGACATTAGCCAGCCACGTGATGTGCGCCTTCCAATCCTCTACACTAAACTGCTTGACCTTTTTCAAGGCCTCCATCCGATAAACATACTTTTTAGTAGTAGCTGGTTTTAGGAAATTTGGGCCATACAAAAGTCTGGAAATAATATCTCTGATATGTATACTGATCTTCCACAGACTATCACACTGTAGAGCTTGGGTTGATCCCTCACTTCTTTCCCTACTGGTATTTGCTTTTCTAGTGTCGCCAAGTAGTTGGCATAGAACTCTTGAACCATCTCAGCACTACATCTGTCAGGAGTCTTTTCCATCCATTTAATCATACTAATTAAATAACTTCTTCAAATCTTCGACCTTATTCAATGCCCCGATCAAGATCTGAGGCTCCTCCTTGATGCTTCACTTTTGGTTCCTTTTTGATATTAAACTGGTGACTTGCTCATAAATCTCCTGTGATCTTGGCACACCCCATCTTATATTCTGTCTTTCAACAGGTAGGGTTGGCTCATCACTAGCCTCTTGTGACCCCTCTTTGGACTTCTCACTACTCGGGCCCTCATCACCGGAGCCCTCTTCTGCATTTGAGCCATTTCCTGAGTCACTCCTCTATTTATCTTCTCGCTCTTCAAACTGGGGAGCTGATGTTAGAGTGGCCGAACGTACCATGGGTATGGATTTATCTTGTGTCCTAGTGGTTTGGGGCTCTTCCATTTCATCTGTGTCAATATCATAATTCTCTACTGAACCACTAAGCTTGTCTGACTCCTTCTCAGATGTAGAAGCCTCATCCCTCAGAGCTCTTCTGGTTTTTATTTCTTCCTAGCCCTCTTGTCCTGTGGATTCTGGCTAGATTTTCCCTTTCTCAGCATTATACATGTGGAGGAGGGATTAGTAAATTAATTCAAGAATGTGTAAGAAAAAAATATTATCTTCAGTTTCACACTACGCCTTATTAGTACGGCTTGTACAATAATGTTATGATCTGTACTGTAAATCGTGACATTCAGTGCTACAGGTACGACTCCTTGGTACAACTCATACTATAGTGGTACAATTCATACTAAGGGTCGTTGGATCAACTTCTGTAGGTTCCACATTATGATGTTTTGGCACGTCTCCATACTACGACTTGTGATGAGATCTATGAGTCATACTATGGGTCATGATCACTTTTTTGCATATGAACCTGCTCTGATTGTTCTGTACGAGTGCGTGATATAACTCGTGGTTAGATACCAGGACTCATACCATGCCTTATAACATCAAAAATACTAGGACCAGTTGGACTGTCCCAATAGTCCATCCTACGAGTCGTAGGATGGCTCGTGATGCTTTTCCTCAACACCTATGCATAGGTAATTTAATTTTTAGAAAGTTTTGGGGTGGTTCCTCAGACTATACCACCTCATTGATTTATGTACAATCTAATTTCAACTACCCACTTCAATTATCATACTTCACTTCCCCCGAGTAACACCCTATTCACAAGCAATTCAAAACTATAGAGTAATCCAATACTAATACCAAATTATATCCCTAAGATAGTCTCCTGATCATATTCCTCCATCAATTTAATGATTGGAGTATCACAGTCAACAATCAGCCACAACTAGCAAGAAGAAGCAATGAAAATTTCAACTTACTGGAGAGATTATGTTAAGTTGCTTTATTGCTTAGGGTTTGGAGCGAGAATCCGACTCTATGCTTGAATTATCTTATAAATCATGCTAATGTGTAATGGGAGTGAGTTAGGGTGAGTGTAGTGAGTAGTGGAGTTGATTTGTGTGTGCAAAATTTGAGTTTTAAATAGGTTTGGGGTGGATTTACAGACTTTTGGTCGAGTGGGGTCACGCGAGTCGGTTGTTTTAAAATTGTTATCATGACTCGTACCATGAGTCATAGGTTAGACCTATGACTCATCCCTTCCTCTTGTACCTTAGGAATAGATCACTTACCTAGGGACCTATGGACCCTCAGTATAGCTTGTACTGAGGTGGTACAAGTTGTACCATAGATTGTAGGTCAACACTCTAGCAACTTGGCTTTTTGATGAGTTCATCACAATAGTGAGTACTATGACTCGTACCATAAAGGTGTGGTTCATATTGACCAACCGTAATTTGTACTTTTGAAACTCGGAATTTGGAGAATTTCATCATGATAGTGAGTAATATGACTCGTACCATGAAGGTACGGTTCATAGTGATCAACTGTAGTGTGAACTCCTGCTTATTGTTAGGGTCAGTTCTTTAGTATGGCTGGGAGTATGAGGCTTCCAACTCTATTTTCAACTTTTTGTCCCTATCACACATACATACTTCAACAAACATGAGTCCTGTAAAGTCTAAATAAAACAAACACTTGGATTGCCTCCCAAGAAGTGCCTAATTTAATGTTGCGGCACAACGTGCGTATTTTGGCTACTCAAAATTCACCGAACTATCCCATGGGTTGCCTCCCATGTAGCGCCTGATTTGACATCAAGGCATCAAGTGAGTATTTTGACTACTCAGATTTCATCAAGATACACCGATTGAATTACCTTTACCTCGTTGATTGTTCCCAAGTATTGCTGCATCCTTTGGCCATTCACTTTGAATCTCTTACCGTCTTGATTTTCCAGATCAATGGCTTCATAAGGGAACTTTTCACCACTCTGTACGATCCCATCCATCTGGACTTCAACTTGCCCGGAAGCATGCAGATTCTAGAATTAAATAAGAGAACCAGGTCACTAGCATTCAATTCCCTCTTCTCAATCATCCGGTCATGGTACAACTTCATCCTTTCCTTTTAAATGGCTGCCTTTTATATGCTCTCAGACTGAATTCATCCAACTCATTTAACTGATCCAACCTCAACTTAGAGGCTTCACTCCACTCCAGATTCATCATCTTGAGCACCCATAATGCCTTGTTCTCATGCTCTAGAGGTAGATGACAAGACTTTCCAAATAGAAGTTTATATGGATAAGGACCAATAGGGGTTTTAAATGTTGTCCGCTATGCCCAAGTGTATCCTCTAACTTCCGAGACCACTCCATTCAATTAGTGTACACTGTTTTTGCAAGGATGGTCTTGATTTCCCAATTGGAGACCTCTACTTGCTTGCTTGACTGAGGATAGTCAGATGTTGCCACCTTATGCTTCACACCATATTTTTCAAGGAGAGCTTTGAAGATATGATTATAGAAGTGAGAGCCCCTATAAGAGATAATGTCTTTGGGAGTACAGAATCTTGCAAATATATGCTTTCTCAAAAATGCTGTGACACTGACGTTGGCCATATTCTTATGCCTATTTTCATGTTTTAACCCATATTTATCATTGTTTTGAGTTCATAATCCTTATGAAATATATGAATTCATGTTTTCATATGTCTTGTGAACTAATGAATGTTTCTAGATGTTTTAAGCAGGAAACCAAGGAAAAAGGACCCAAAAATGGCCCGAGGTGTGAGAAAGAAGAATCACAAAAGTCAGCCTAGGGCTATGGCTGGCGTGGCGCGCCAACACTTGTAGTTCAGAGAAAGATGCACCAAAGTTGGTGCTATGGATGGTGTAGGGCACTAGGTCCCTAGCTTCAGAGATGAGAATTTGACTAACACCTTGGCGAGATGCATGGCGTGGAGCCCGAGAAGCATTCCATACTTAGGAAGTTTTCCCAACATTCTGGTGCTATGGATGAAGTGTGGCACCAGAGGGGTCCTAAATCTTAGAAATTTGACTAACACTCTGGTTCTACAGATGGAGAGGGGCACCAGAGTTTCTTAGAAGTGCAAAAAGTTGGATAAGTATTTGGTGCTATGGCTGGAGTGGCGTGTCCAGAGCTATACTTCAAAGGAAAATTAACCAAGACTTGGGGCTATGCATGGGGAAGCATGTCAGAAACTCCTTGGATGGATTTTTGCTGATTTTTAAGCCAATTACTTGAGGGCGAAAGCGTTATTTGAAGGCTCACATATAAATATAACATCTAGGGCATTCTTAGCATATTATTTATCATTTTGTTTGATTGTGGAAGGTTGGAAACACAACTTTTGGAGGAGACACTAGTTCCTACTTAGGATTCTTCTTTTATTTATCATTTTACTTCAAATGATGATTATGTTATTTTCTCCACTTGTTTATGCGTGGCTAAACGCTCCTTCTAAAGTTTTGTCCATAGTTGATGGTGACATTTGATAGACTGATTAATGCTAGTTTGGATTCTTCATCAATAGTTGTTTTAATTGCTTATTCACTAGACTAATCACCTTATGAGTAATTTTTTTTGGCTTTTTGTTTAACTTGGGAAAGGGAACCTAAAAGGGTTAAAAGTAAATGTAAAATAGGAATTCGAAGATCCTTTGGACCTTTCGTTGAAGGTTAGAAGTTTTTGTTGAGGATGGGGATACACCCTTCAATCCTATTTAGTTGAAGTACACGTAGGCGTAATCGTCATTTCATGTTTCTCCTGTGACCATAGGGATATGGGAGTTAGGGTTCATAAGATTATTCTTGGATTCTCGGGAGTGTGGTAGGAATTGGGATAGTAACTTGGAACTTGTAGAATTTGGATAAATCAATCTAGCATAATCACTTCTTGAAAACTCAACCTGAAACGAAAGTGTCAATTCCCTAGATTTTCATCATCAAATGAATTATAACAAGTATGCAACAATCATAGTTCTTTTGTTAGTTTTACATTTCAAGTTTAGTAGTTTATTCTTCAAACCATTCCCCATTGTTATTTGTTTTGTTAGAATAGACAAATAATGAATCAACCTTAAAGTGATTGATCTGACAAGTCTTTGAGGGAGGATCGATAATCGGGACTTCACTATCCTATATTACTTGATAACCACATGCACTTTCCTGCGCTTGGGCGACATCAAGTTTTGTCACCATTACCATGGATCTGAAGATTGATTGATCATTTGTAGGTTAGGATTTTTATTCCGCTATTCTATATTTTAAGTTTTTATTTGTATGTTTGTGAAGTTATAGGTGTTGTGTGCTTAGTGTATGCCAAATATGAGAAGTCAAGAACCACTTTTGGCTTCTTTTGATGATGATATTGAGAGAACCTTTTGAAGGTTAACTATGGAGAATAACAAGCAAGCACAGGGCAACAACCATGAGCCGGTTCTAGTGTTGAATTTTTCTAGGTCAAACTTGGAGAATGCTTCTAAAGCGATTATCAAGTTGTCCATCATTGGGAACTTCGAGTTGATTGAAGGGATCATGTAGTTAGTCCAAAACACTTTCCAGTATCAAGGCAAGCTGCACGAGGATCCCCACAGGTATCTGATGATGTTCGTGGAGCTGAGCAAGAACTTTCAATATCAAAATGTGGCAGATGAGTATGCAAAGCTCAGGTTGTTTATGTTCTCGTCAATTAGTCAGGCCAAGGAGTGGCTTCAAAATGAGACAACAGGTTCCATCACTACTTGGAAGGTTCTTTCCAACAAATTCATCACCAGGTTCTTCTTTTCAAGGAGGACCAAAGAGTTGACAGGGAAGATCTCTTGTTTTGTGTAGAGAGATGGTGAAACCTTGGCTCAGGCTTGGGAATGATATAAGAGCTACTTAAGAGATTCCCACACCACATGTAGCCGAAGGAGATTATTGGGCATAACTTTATAGAAGGGATGAAGCCAAAAGTGATAGATCTTGCTTGATGCCACCACACAAGTACAAATTTTTCCAAGAGCTATGATGAGATATAAGCTCTTTTGAACCTCATGTTAGCGGGGAGTTAAGACTTTCAGGACTCAGGTAGGCAATTCACAATAGCCAAGTTTCCTGGATAGCTCGAGGTAGATGGTGTGGCGGCAATTTGAGTAGATATAAGTCAGCTTGTGAATGTGATTACCAAACTTGTGACTACACTAGCAGGAATCCAGGTTTAGTGGGTTCATCAGGTCCAGACTCCGCCACCATTATGTGAGGTGTGTCGATAAGGCCACACTTATTTAGGTTGTCCACTAAGCCTAGAATCTATATTTTTTTTGGGAAAACAACATCGTGGTAGAGGTTTTCTAGGTAACATCTACAACCAATGGTACAGAATTGCAGCCAATCCCTTATGGGGAGGGAATTAGAATTTCCAAAGGCCAAAAAAAACCTATCAAAGACCTTAGGGCTAGCAGCTAAGCAATTCATTAGAGGACACAATGCAGCAGTGGATGGTTCGGCAGACTTAGGCGGTTAATGAAATGCAGAAGTCCATCCATGAGCTGGAGAGACAGATGGGGTAATTGGCCCTTCAGTAGACCAATAGACCGCGAGGGGCACTTTTGTTTAACACCGAGAAGAACCCTAAGAAAAATTTGAGTCAAATCTCTTTGCGCGGTGGTAAAGAGTTGGGTGAGGTGATCCCTAGATATAAAAATGCTAAGGAAGAGCAGGTTGTGATGTCCAGATAGGAGGTTAATGAGTTAAGCAACTCAATGCCGAAGTTGGTAGAAACTAGACCACCCCCTCCATTTCCACATTGATTTAAGAAGCAGAAGGAGGACTCAGCCTGCCAGAAATTTCTTGATATGTTGAAATAAGTACATGTTAACTTTCTATTGGTGGAGCTTTTGCAGGAAGTTCCAAAATATGCCGTATTTAAAGAACATTATGGCCACTGAGAGGAGGCTAACAGAGTTTGAGACTGTGGCTCTCATGGAAGAGTACAATTCTTGGGTGCAAAACAAAATTAAGAAGCTAAAAGACCCCGGGAGCTTCACCCTTCCAGTGGTGGTTGGAAAAAAAATATAGGTTTCGCACTGTGTGACTTGGGTTCAAATTAATTTGATGCTTGCACCATTGTTCGGAACCTTGGGCTTAGGTGAACCACGTCCAACCACAATAATTGCAGCTTGCCCACAAGTCTCTTGCTTATCGTGATGAAATCATAGATGATGTCTCGATTAAATTTGGACCTTTTATCTTATTGGTGGACTTCATTATCCTGGATTTCGAAGCAGATGCAGCAGTTCCCTTTATTTTGGGGGAGAGGATTCGTAGTTACTGCCGACGCTGTTATAAATGTGAAGTCGGGCAAGATATCAATGACTGTGGATGGTTAGGATGCCATTTTTGATGAGATCGGCGCAGCAAGAGTGCCATCCCATTATGAGGAGCTTAAGGCCATTATGGAAGTAGAGCCAAAAATGTATACTAAGGCCTTAGAGATGTATTTATCACAGGAAGATCCACTTGGGAAAGCATTGGTATATGAGAAAGAATAGGGTGATAGCTTAGAGAAGATGAATGCTTAGTAGTCTTGGATGCCACCAATGCCCATGTAATAGAGAGGGTCCTTTGGAGACTTCTGAAAAACCTTTGACTTGGGAAAGGTCGAAGCCATCCATTGAAAAAGCACCAGCTCTTGAATTAAAACCTTTACCTGCACATTTGAAATATGTTATTTCTAGGCATTGATAATACACTGTCATTGATAATATCTACTTTGTTGTCTGATAAACAGGTTGATAGGTTGTTGGAAGTGCTAAGGTGTTATGTGATGGTGCTTGGGTGGACAATAATTTATATAAAAGGGATAAGCAGTTCTTTTTGCATGCATAAGATACTGCTAGAAGAAGGGGCTAGACCTAGTGTTGAACACTAGCCGAGACTGAACCTATTCATGAAGGAGCTAGTGAAGAAGGACATAATAAGTGACTAGATGCAGGCGCCATCTACCCAATTTAGGATAGTCATTGGGTGATCCCAATTGAGTTAGTCCCGAAAAAGGGTGGGATGAAAGTGGCGCGTAATAAGAGGGATGACTTGATACCCCAAAGAACAGTCACAA
This sequence comes from Datura stramonium, assembly GCA_018107945.1. Taxonomy (NCBI): domain Eukaryota; kingdom Viridiplantae; phylum Streptophyta; class Magnoliopsida; order Solanales; family Solanaceae; genus Datura; species Datura stramonium. The sequence goes on from JACEIK010000818.1 coordinate 110,530, forward strand.
GGTGGAGGATTTGTATTAACTACCGAAAGCTTAATGCGGCCACCAGGAATGACCACTTCCCACTGCCTTTCTTGGATTAAATGTTAGACAGGCTAGCTGGGCATGGTTACTATTGTTTTTGGATGGGTATTTAGTTTAGAATCAGATCACGATTGAATAGGAGGACTAGGAGTAAACTACTTTTACTTGCTCTTTCGACACTTTTTGCATTTTGATGGATGCCATTTGGACTATGTAATGCTCCAGGAACATTCTAGAGCTGCATGCTAGATAATTTTACAAACATGGTGGACTAATTAATGGAAGTATTCATGGACGACTTCTCAATGAGTGACTTTGATGACTGTTTGAGTTATTTAGATGTTGTACTAGCCAGATGTGAGGAGACCAATCTTGTACTGAATTGGGAGAAGTGCCATTTCATGCTACACAAAAGGATAGTCCTAGGCCATAAAGTTTCAAAGGTAGGTATTGAGGTATACATGGCTAAGATTGAAGCCATTGAAAAGCTACCACCCCATGTCTTTGTAAAATAGGTGCGCAATTTCTTAGGACATGCTGGATTTTTTAGGAGATTCATTCAAGACTTTTCTAAAATAGAAAACCCAATGTGTAAACTCTTAGAGAAGGATGTGAAGTTTGAGTTCAATAGAGAATGTGTGCAGGCTTTCAATACATTGAAGGACAAATTGACCACAACTCCAATCATTGTCGCCCCAGACTGGTCATTACCATTCATTGTGATGTGTGATGCTAGTGATTTTTCTATAGGAGTTGTCTTGGGGCAGAATAGGGGGAAGAGGTTTCGACCAATTTACTATGCAATAAAATCATTAGATACAACTCTGAAAAATTATACTATCATCGAAAAGGAGTTATTAGCGATGGTGTATGCGTTTGATAAATTCTGAGCTACCTAGTAGAGACAAAGGTGATAGTGTACACAAATCATGCTACAATCAGGTATTTATTTGCAAAGAAGAATGCTAAACGTAGGCTCATTTAGTGGATACTATTATTGCAAGAATTTGACATTGAGATCAAAGATAGGAAAGGCACAGAGAACCAGGTAGCATATCAACTATCTTGATTAGAGGATAGGGAGCATATTGACTGTGAGGTTGACATTGCTAAGACATTCCCTAATGAATAGTTATTTATTGTGCACAGTCTAGAGCTGACATATTATGCTGATAGAGTGGATTTTTTTGTCAGTGGTGTATACCCACCTGATGCAACCCCAAACAGAAAAGAGAGACTTCTTTATGACAGAAGATTCTACATATGGGATGAACCCTTCTTATACAAAATAGGTCTTGATCAGCTAGTCAAAAGATGTGTTCCTAAGGGAGAAGTGCACCAGATTTTGGAAAGCTTCCATTTCTCACCTTACAATAGACACCACAAGGGAGATAAAACTACAACAAAGATCCTTTAAGCTAGATTCGTTTGGACCACCTTGTTCAAGGATGCATTCTTGTTTGCTAAATCTTGTGACAACTGTCAGAGAACAGGGAACATTTCGAAGAGGCAAGAAATGCCTCAGAGAGGAATTATGGAAGTAGAAGTGTTTGATTACTGGGGAATTGATTTCATGGGACCTTCATCCCATCAAATAGGAACAGGTATATCTTGTTAGCGATTGATTATGTGTAAAAATAGGCTACAATACTTCCTACCAATGATGTAAAGGTAGTGACTCAATTCTTGAAGAAGAATATATTCACCCATTTTTGTACACCCAAAGCCATCATTAGCAATGAAGGTGCACACTTTTACAATTGACTTTTCAATAATATGCTGACTAAATACAATTTGAAGCACAAGGTAGCAACATCCTATCACCCATAGACCAGTGGATAGGTAGATGTATCAAATCAAGAAATCAAATGAATTCTCGATAAGACTGTGAGCACAAACAAAAAAGATTGGTCAACAAGTTGGATGATGCACTATGGGCTTACCAAACAGCTTTCAAAACTCCTATTAGTACTTCACCATATAGGTTAGTTTTTGGGAAAGCATGTCATCTATCAATTGAGCTAGAACACCAAGAATATTAGGCCATCCAAAAGATGAACATGGATATGGAGGCTACTGGTGAGAAAAGGTTGCTGCAACTTCATGAGCTGGATAAGTTCCATTTATGTGCATATCAAAATGCAAAAATGTACAAGAAGTGGACTAATAGAGTGCATGATAGGCGTATTTAACCTTGTGAGTTTTAGGAAGTGCAATTCGTATTATTGTACAACTCGAGGTGCTTCACCATATAGGTTATTTTTTGGAAAGCATGTCATCTATCGGTTGAGCCAGAAAACCGAGCATATTGGGACATCCAAAAGTTGAANAAGTCTGTCTTTGGGATCTCACACTCCCGAACCTTGAGCTGATGCTCCCAATATAGGTTATTTTTTGGAAAGCATGTCATCTATCGGTTGAGCCAGAAAACCGAGCATATTGGGACATCCAAAAGTTGAACATGGATATGGAGGCTACTGGTGAGAAAAAGTTGCTGCAACTTCATGAGCTGGATAAGTTCCATTTCTATGCATATAAAAATGCAAAAATATTCAAGAAGTGGACTAAGAGAGTGCATGATAGGCGTATTTAACCTTGTGAGTTTCAGGCAGGGCAGTTCATATGATTGTAAAACTCGAGGTTGGGGGAAAGTTGAGATCGAAGTAGTCAGGCCCATTTGAGATTGTGAATGTGAATGCACATGGTTCAATGGAGTTGAAACCTTTGGGGTCTGACAGAACCTTATTGGTAAATGGCCAAAGGGTGAAGCACTATTATGAGGATAACTTTTATAGAGAAAAGACCTCAATTTCTTGCAAAATAATTGAGGGGTCTTGTGCCGTGCCGCAATGTTAAATCAGGCGCTTGTTGGGAGGCAACCCTATATGTAAAAATGTAATTATCCCATTTTTAAATGTAGTATTACTATTGTTTTTCTTTTGCAGAGAAGGGGAAGTCTGAGTAATCAGAATCAAAGCTAAGGAGCATGGTTTTAACCTAAGTGGGGGGTCGTGCTACCCGTGAATGAAAGAAAATGCTACTAGATAGGCTCTAGACGACCTCAGGGAGTAATTTCTCACTCTTATCTAATCTTTAATTTTAGATGCTATGAGGATAGAGCAAGACTTTAAGTGTGGCTGAGGGTATGTCTCCCTGGATTTTGAGGTTAAGGATGAGTATGACTCAAGTTTTTGTTTGAAAATCTTTGAAAATGGAATATCTCACCCACAATAAAGTTTTTCTTATGGTTTCTGTTATTTTTCAAAGGAAAGACCTTCGAACCGGTTAATTTATTTTTCTCATTTTTAGGAGTCGTTTTAGTCATAGTAATGAACCTTCCCTATCATAGATGGATGACGACCGTCTTATGTGCTCTTTGACATTTCACTTAGATGCTAAGCTTGAGGCAATGAAGTGGTCATCTTAAGTGAGAATCTCATGAGAGACACACATAGTTCTTTAAGTTGACTCAATATACTTATAGGGCTTAATAATGAAAAATGTCATTCAATGTGATTGTGTGAATGTGTTGTTGTAGGATGCCGACTAGAGTCTTAATGCCATGTGAGGTGAGATTAATTATTTTATTTTGTACATATCGTGCATCTAGAACTTTCCTTAGCGTATGTCAGATGACTAGTTGTCAAAGATTTAAGAGATGATTAAGGCATTTCTTTGAAAAATCCATGTTTTTTCATGTTTATTTTACCTTCCTAAACATTTTCCCTAGTTAACAAAATCCATAAGACTTATTCTTTTCTTAGCCACAAAAGTAGCTTATTTCCTTTTTGTTGTAGGACCTCCAGAATTGTTGATCCAAAGTAGTCTTAAGCACATTGAACTTGAAAGTGAAGGTCCACCAATACATGAATGATAAGGAAAAGAAAAGAAAAAAAATTATGTGGAAAGTAAGAAGAGAAAGTAGGAAGAAGGGGTGCCAAAATGTGTTGGTTACTTTCTACTAGGACAATGAAAGAAAGAGTGTTAAGAGTGAAAATTCTTAGTAATTCTATAAGAAAAGGCTAGTAGTCAAGTACTGGAAAAAGAGGCGTGAAAAAAAAGGGGAAAAGGGTGAGTGAAAAGTGAAAGGTTAATAACAAGGAAAAGGTAGTGGACTTGAAAGAAGATAGAAATATCTTAAAAGTGCTTAGGATTGGTAGTCACTATAAGAGAAAATTCATTGTTACCCATCCCTTAGCCGACATTACAACCAAGAAAAGTCCTTATGATCTTAATATCTTGAAATGACTAAGTAGTCTAAATACACAAAAGGGAAAGCTTATCATATGTTTCATATGTATGATACATCATTTATGAGTGTGAGTGTGCATTACTTATTATGTTCCATGTTTTGTACTGTTAATTTGAGAGAGGAACATCACTATAAGTGAGGGGCATAAGATATCTAAATCAGTGTACTATGTGTTGCATGCTTTGTATTTAATCATGTTGGCCCTGTTTTGATAAATGAGTCAGTTATAGAAGTTGTGTAGTCTTGAATGTGAATAACTCTGCATGTGCTTGATATGAATTGCTTGATTTGATAAACCACTTAATCATATGCTCTATGCTGGTTGTTTGAGTGCGAACTTATAGAAGTGATAAGTCATGAGAAAATATGTGTTTGTGCATGGATTTAAGGATTTTTTTGAGGACGAATAATGGTTTCAGTGTGGGGTAGTGATGTTGGGCATATTCTTATGCCCATTTTCCATTTTTAATCCACATTTAGCCTTGTTTTGAGTTCATAGTCCTTATGAAATGTATGAATTCATGTTTTATTTGTCTTGTGAGATAATGAATGTTTCTAGATGTTTTGAGCAGGAAACCAAGGAAAAAGGACCCAAAAATTACTCGAGGTGTGAGAAAGAAGAGTTCACGAAAGTCAGCCTAGGGCTATGGCTGGCGCGGTGCGCCAATGCTTGTACTTCAGAGAAAAATGCAACAAAGTTAGTGCTATGGATGGCGTGTGGCGTCAGGATAATTTGACTAATACTTTTATGAGATGGATGGCCTTGAGCCCTAGAAGCATTTCAGACTTAGGAAATTTTCCCATCATTTTGGTGCTATGGATGAAGTGGGGCGCTAGGGGGTGATGTGCCACGATTTTACAGCACTTTCGACACTTAAAACCAAGAAATTGTGCACACTCCGGCTATTTTTATATAGGTATGATGTTTTTTGTGCTTATTGTCGCAGGAAAACAGGTTTGGAAGTGAACTGGGAAAAATAATATTGAAAATAACTGAAAGGGTGATGGCCAGGCACTTCACGAGTCGTTAGCAGGAGGCACGACTCGTTGCTGAAGTCGTGGGCAAAAGATGGATTTTTAAGATGCAAGACAGTGTACCTAGCGAGTTGAGGGAACGACTCGTTACACCTGGTAACGAGTCCTGAGGTCAATCATGAAGGATAAGAGCGAAAATCATAACGAAGTGACCAGTGGAGTTGACGACAGACATAATGAGTCATCACTTGATGAAACAACTCATTGGCAGATTATTGGAACCAACCGTAAGGTGAACTGGACTTTTGGAGGAATTAGACCACGAGGGACCTAATGACTCGTGCTCAAGCACGATGAATCGTTAGGTGACCCATTATCACAACTGGGTAAAATGCTGAGGACGACTCGTCACCAAGCTCGTTGCCACTGCCGACCTGGTTTCCGATTTTAGTTACGAAAATGATTTCTCGAAACTATAAAGACACAGTTTAGGTTTATTTTTGGGAGAGAGTTCGAACAGTTAGAAAATAATTTAGAGAGCCAATTTTATTAGTTTTCAAGTAGGATTTTGGTGTTGTACGATTGTCCTTGAATCAAGAAACCAAGATTTACAATTTTATTCTTGGATTTGAGGATCAAAAGCAACATCGGAAATTAATCATGAATTTTGGAGTTTTATTCAACCTACTTGGTTTTTGTTCTACGATAATTTGTAAGTTGCAATTATGATTTATTCAATATTTTGTGATTGTAATCATACAAACATGAGTAGCTAGACCCATAACTAGGTTTGTGGGAACCAAGATGAATTAACACACATAGGTAAAATTCTTAGTGATTCTTGAATGGGGTTTTATACATGTATTTTTTCCCTTCGTTTTGATTTATTCTTGATGGTTTCATGCGTTAGGACTTGTCTTATTCTTACTTACCGGACCAAGGAGGTAATGAATGGGAAAAGGGATTAAACATGGAGATTTGAGTCTATAAACCCTCATCTAATAACTTAAACTTATTTGGGGATAGCTAATCCGATATTAAGGGTAAGGGTTAACTAAATTACACCCATATACCGACCAAGTTGCGTGGTGATAATCATCTAGATATGGGACCAACCATTTAGGTGAACCTAACTTACCAATATTGCATGTTTAACACTGGAATAGATCACTATTGCATAAGCTTTGTGGTTATTAAATCTTGGAAAACACAATCCTAGTCAAGTCGTTAATTGAATACAAACCGAATTTGATCTAAGCATTCAGTAGTTTTACTTTTGTTTATTATTCTATATTTTCCCCCTTCAGAAATAAGTAACTCAATAGTAACAACTATTCGCATTAACTTAATTTCTTACCATATTGCTTGTTGGATCGACCTCAACCTTTGTTGGGTTCTATATTTGACAATCGACCACTTATATCTCAATTTCGAGGTGTAAATTTGGCGACATCAAATTTTGGTGCCGTTGCCGAGGAATACGACTAAGGCTTTTGCTAATTGTGTTTGCTTTACTATTGGTTCTTATTTTTATACTTTGGTTTTTTTGGTTGCTTAATAGGTCTTAGGTTTGTGGATTCCCGATACTAGAAGCCAAGGAAATCCCCTAGTTCCAATTGATCACAAACTTGAGCAGACGTTAAGAAACCTGAGAAGAATTGCCAATATCCAAGAGCAGGAAACCGGGGACCAAGCCACAACAAGATTGTTGGTTGAAGAGCAAGATCGGTCTAGAGATCATGAGTTAGCCATAGATGCTAAAGAGCAACGTCTAGCTGCAGAAGCATAATGAGCTAGACGACACAGAGGTCTATAACACCAGAGGCACCAGTGTTTTGATGAAGAGTATAATGCTGATATAGATGAAGGCGGTGCCATTGGAGCTATAGTCCCTCCTTCTTTGCCTGCTGGGGCAAAGTTTGACATTACCAATGCCATGATCCAACTTCTTAATGTGAAGGGAATATTTTCAGGTCATGCATCTGATGACGCCCATGCTCACTTAACAAATTTCGTGTGCACATGTAAGGCATACAAGAAACGGGGGTGAGCCAGGACGCAATTAGACTGAGGTTATTTCCATTCTCTCTAGGTAGTGAGGCAACAATGTGGTTGGTTGATTTGCCAAATGATTCCATTAGTACTTGGGTAAAGCTTAAGAGATCTTTTCTTGAAAGGTTCTTCCCACCATCCAAATTTTTTAAGTTGAAAGATGAGATATATAACTTCAGACAGCTAAATTCTGAGGCATTCCATGAGACCTGGTTGCGTTTCAACAAAAAGATCAAAAGGGTGCCAAATAACAGGATTTCGGATGATATATTGTTGGAGATCTTTTATAGGTCTCTGAATGCCAACACCAAGGTGGTGGCTGATACTGTCTCTGGAGGAACTTTTATGAGTAACACTTATGCAGAGGCTGTGGAGCTTCTAGACATGATCACCAAAACCAACCGAGCTTGGCACACTAGAGAGTCGGAGGTTCTAGCTGGTTCTTATGCAGTTGGTATGTCTACAGAACAGAGGAGAAAAGATGAGGAGCATGATCAAGATATCACAGAGATAAAGACCACCATGGGGTTGCTTGCGAAGCACTTGATGGGAGTCGGAGCCGAAAAGGTTAATGTTGTGGGTTCTCAGGGAAAGGTCCCGAGAAATGATGGTTGTGAATCTAAGTCTGAAGAAGAAGTTAATTATTTGAATGATTAGAGGGCGGGTTTCTGAACCAACACCCAAGGGTCTAACCAATACTTTTTGAATCAAGGTCAAGGGAACCAAGGTCAGAACTTTTATAAGGATAATAATTACAACCAGGGACAATACCGAGACAATGTGGATTGGAAGAAGCGTGAGGAGTTCAAAAATGATAGGAGCAGTCTGTATGTTCCTCCTCGAAACCGTGAGCCAGAGTCTAGTGGTTCAAGGTTTGAGTACATGCTCTCCAAAGTACTCAAGCAGATGGAGACAACAGATAGTCACTTTAAGGAGTTCCGGGTTGATATTTCCGATTTAAATCAAAAGGTGGAGTCACATGCCGTGGCAATCAGGCATATTTAGCAGTAGATGAGTCAGATGTCTTTTGTAATGAATCATAGACAGAAAGGAACACTTCCCAGCAACACAGTGCAAAATCCAAAAAATGATAGTCACTGCATGGCGATCACTACTAGGAGTGGGAAGGCCACAGTTGATCCTCCTAGGCCAGTTGTAATTAGGTAGTCAAAAAAGCCCATTGTGATGAATGATGATGGTGTAGAGGATTTCAAAAACCCAAATTTTGTTGGGGACTCAGATGTGCAAACTGCTCCAAGTAGTGCAAAGGAGCAAGGAGCTGTCCATGGGAAGGAGAAGGTGGCACAACAAAAACTTACAGCAATCCCTAGACCTCCTCCTCCYTATCCACAACGTTTGAARAAGAAAGATGAAGATGGGAWGTATCAAAAGTTTATCTCTATKCTTAAAYAACTGTTGGTGAACAYCCCATTGRTTGAGGCACTTGAGCAGATGCCYGGATATGCCAAATTCATGAAGGACCTCGTCACCAAAAAAAGAAYTGTAAGTTYAAAACTTGYCGATAATTTGCACCAYTGTGGTGCCATCWCTACACGGGTTCTAGMTYARAAGAAGGAAGACCCAGGTGCGTTTAYTATACCTTGCASCATTRGGGAGGTTGAATWTGCAAGGGTGCTTTGTGACTTGGGAGCTAGCATAAATTTTATGCCGCTATCAGTATTCAAAAAGTTAGGCTTGGGAACCCCCACACCAATTACTATGCGGCTACTGATGGCTGACAGAACCATCAAAAAGCCGGTGGGGATTTTATTTGATGTGTTTGTCAAGGTGGACAGAGTAATATTCCCAACAGATTTCGTGATTCTGGACTGCGAAGTCGATTCTGAGGTCCCTATCATTTTTTGGCCAATCATTCCTTGCAACAGGTAGGGCCCTAGTAGATGTGGAGGCAAGCCAGTTGAAATTTAGGTTGAACAAAGAAGAGGTCACCTTCAACATTAGTATAACCATGAAATAGCCAAGGGAATTCAACATAGCTTCAGCATTGGAGGATGGAGAAGAGTGACTTGACGAATTCTGAGTAGACGAGAGACTTGCGTCGTACCATGACGTTAAATCAGGCGCTGCATGGGAGGCAACCAATGGGGGTGTTTTGGTGAAGTCTAAGTAGACAAAACACTCAGGTCGTGCCGCGATGTTAAATCAAGCACTTCTTGGGAGGCAACCCAAGTTATAAATATAAGAAAAATCTAGTGTTTACATTTGTTGATGGGTGTCGGTGATTAAGATGGAAAATTTGAAGTTTGAACCAAAAACTAGAACTTCAGTTCTGGTGCAAAAATCACAGAACGAGTTGTCGTTTGACCTAACAACTAATTCAATTAACTCATGAAGAGAACTGCAAAAAACAGGGGAGCAACGGGCAACATAACGATTCGTGTCTTAAAGAAACGAATCGTCATGTCCCCTGTCATGTACACTGGCTCAAAGATTGAATTAAAAGGAAAAGGGTGATAACAGCTCACTCAATGAATCCTTCGGAGACCAAACGAGTCGTTAAGTGACTTGTCTTGAAGCTACACCAGACCAAGGTCCACGACTCAGGGCACGACTCGTTAGGTGACACCACAAGTTGTTGCTTGACTCGTTAGGTCCCAGGTAAGTTTGTTAAACTCAGGTAAAGAACGAAGGGTCAAAACTAGTTGTCTTAGGGATTGAAATTAATTAACATCCGACTCAACCCAGGATTGAAATTAGGGGTATAATTTTAACTTAGGCACACCAAACCTGATTCCTTTACCTTCCAAACGTTCCCTAAGCTTAAACCCAACACCCTCCACTTCAAATTTCCCTCTTCTTCTTACTCTTCCTCAGATCCACTTGACTCATCAGAGGAGGACGGATCATGACGCAGTCTATGATATGAAGTTTGACTAAGCTCAGGTGTTTGTTTCTTTCTTGGGCCTTTCTTTAGTGTACCTCTTGGAGCCATTGTACCTGCGGAAACATTGTTACAATGCAAGATGAGATGAAGTAGAAAACATTTCTAAGTTGGTGCCCAGTGGTCCTAACGAGTGACTAAACATGTCGTTGCCACTAGCAACAACTCGTGAGGTCGCTTGTCTTCTCAGACTGGACTTCCTTAAAGATTGGCCAGTGTACTCGACGATTGGTCCCAATGAGTCGTTGCCAAAGGCAACGAGTCTTTAGGTCAGTCGTTAGGTATAGTGCCTCATTGGTTTAATATTTCCACTCAGGACGAGCTACACAACGAGTCATTTGGTGATCTAATTACTCGTGATGTAGCTCGTGCTCAAGATTTTTAGTTCCCACGTTCACGTTCATCTTCATCTTCTTCCTATTATTAAATTCCACAAACACAGAGATTTACATTCTCAAATCAACCCAAGTGTATATACAATCGAAACCCCATTTATTTGCACCTTCCTAGGGTTAATAAACATCAAGAGGTACAGGTTTTGCACAAGCACAATATTACCCGAAGTAAATTCAATTTTATTCACAACATGGGTCCTCAACAATTCTTGATTAGCTGCAACAATATTCAAAATTTAAATGGGAAAGAGTACTCACAAAATGTTTGATTAAAGCTGGAGTACAATCGTGTGTGCGTTTGAGTGTAGGGCTAAACAAACTTTAAATCCGACAGCCCTAGTCGATGCTCCTACTCCACTGGAAAGGGATCTGCCCAGCCACACTGATGAGAATGTTAGGGCTGCTATTGCACTTGTTCCTAAGGCTCCCACAGCTGGGTAAAACACAGAGAGAGTTGATGAATCATATGCTCAATGAGGGCACTCTGATAATGAGCTGACTGAGACCTCAGACACATCGAATGAGCAACCAAGAAACGTTCAGAGATGGTGTGTCCATGGCATGCGGGCTAAAAACAACAGAGATATTGACCTAATTAGAAAGGCAATCCGAAGAGGAGAATATACGAGGAGCCAAGGCTGATCACTATAGGGCTAAAAGACCTTCCTAAGCTACAAACATTGTTCGATAAATACAGGTTCGGGTGGTTGATCGAGCCATCAGGTAGCTACAACACGTGTTTAGTCCAAGAGTTCTATGCAGCGTATGCGGCCAGATTGCAGCGGCTTGCATTAGGGGGCAAGGATTGGAAGAAGAGGCCCGCCTTAGATCAGGTGTTGGTGAGAGAGACTCCGGTATATATCTCTGAGCGGACAATCTCTAGGATGTTGTATGGGCCGGATTATCATGCTCCGATGAACACGGTCGAGTTTGAACACAAGCTATATGAGCTAAAGAAAGTTAGAACCAAAAAGTTGAATAGCCAGGAGTGCATCCAGTAGTATACTTGGCTGCTCAGATCATTGCTACAAGTGGTCTGCTAGTTGAATGGCTGCATGGTATAGAGTCACAGATAAAGAAGGCTGCACTAAACTTTCAGGAAAAATTTTGGTGGTTACTAGTGCGACACATGCTGGTACCAACAAGCAATGACAACATCCTCTCACCTGACAGAGCATCTTTGGTAGCAAGTATAATGGAGGGGTATGCCATCAATTTCCTGCAATATATTTCTGAGGAGATTAGAGAGCGGGAAATCAATGACGGTACTACCATTTCGTTTCCTTGTTTGATTGATAGACTCTGTTAGGAGTCAAACGCGCCAGTATTTCCATCAATTGACCAGAGAGTAGTGGTCCAGAAGATTACTGATATCAGGTTGATTCGAGATGATACAAACCCGGTATCGAGGGCAAGGATTCAGGCAGCTATATCTGCTGGAGCGACCATATTAGCAGAGGCATTTGGCAGTGTGATGCAGACTGATGCAACACAGTTCGCTCAGTTGGAAGTTGAGCCTATGGAGGGAAGAGAGACAGGTAGCCATCCTGAGGCTACAGATACCATAGACACCTCCACACCTGTGGATGTTCCTGAGTAATCATCTACAGCAGCAGCCTCAAGACCACTAGTTGTGCCTCCATGAACCACTATAGCCGGCCTAGTTACGGTTTCAAAAGAGTTCTTAGTTGATATGGCTAGGCGTCTAACTAAGGCTGAGAAGCACCAGGCACACACAGCTCAACAGATTAAAGTGTTGATGGAGTAGGTAATGCTGTGGGTTTCAAAGGAGTCGGAGACATTTTCCAGTTTGGTGCATGGCCGATTGGATGCTTTTGAGAAGAGAATAGATGAGCTCCTTAAACAGTTACAGGTGCCGGAGTTGTCTAGATGGTACTTAGATCTAGGAGCACTCAGATCTGAGGTGCGGGACTTGGCCGCATGGCATTAAGCTGTAGTACCTCCACTGGTATTTCCCGTGATAGAGGACGAGTTTGAAGAAGAATTACCATCGATCACTGAATTTATCATGGAGGAGTCGGTGGAACATGATAAGGGTAAGAGGCCTTGTGAGGAGGTAAGTTTTTATGATGATGCTTCTCTGCTCCATTAGAAAAAATGAGATCGAAGTGAGTTGGAGAGAGCGCTGCATGAATCGAGAGAGGAGGCTCGATAGAGAGCCGAGACTGAGGCAGTGAGAGCTCGTGGAGAAGGAACGATCTATGTTGGATCTGAGAATGCACCAGGTCAAGTTGGTAATATTGGAGATGACATTGGAGGCGTATCTATACCCTCCACCGACCAGGTAGCTGACACCTAGGTCACACAGGTATGTTACCTATTTCCATAGCTTTGCCTGATATATATATGCATCAAGGACGATGCATGCTTTTCTTGAAGGGGGTGGGGAGGGATACTAGTGTATTATTTTTGCTGAACATAACCCGAGGGTTTTTCTTGCTGGATATCTTTTCCCTCGGGTGTTCTATATCTAGGAGAACCGACACGTTTAGGATTTTATTTTATGTTTTTTGTGTTTTTTTGTGTGTCAGTTGGAAGAAAGTTAAGAAAACTGAAGTCAATTAAGAGCTTAAATTGTTGTTTTTTATTGATTGATAATTTGGTACCCTTCTGAATTTTTTTTATGTGTATGTGAAAATTGATGAGTATGACCTTTGTTAATCTTTGCATGACATTGAAACTGTGAACATGTTTACCATTGTATGGCTGTACCTGAACTAGAAATTAGTAGAAGTGATGATGTTGACCTATGCTATGTGTGAGTGAGGTTTAATAGCTGAATTCGATTGTGTGTGTCAATCTAGAACTTGCTTGGTCAGTCATACCGAGATAGAGGATAGGAAACTAGAAAAGGATCATAGGCCGTTTTTGATTTCAGAGCCCACTTTATCTTAAAAGACCTACCAAAAGTGAATAAAAATCCCTTGATCCAAAAGTTTGAGCTTAAATTGACATTTGTTTTTGTTTACACCAATTCACCTTCCTGCTTTTACTAAGAATGAACCTGTTTTGGCCCTGGTCTCTCCATGGACATTGTGAACTTCAACCCAGTAAAATCGCCTAAGTTGGGGGTGGCTATTATAAGGGTGATTAAGAAGAATCGGGTGGAAACAAAATTGGATAATTAAAAAGGACGAGCGGGTGTGGTATGCATAATGAAAAGAAAAGAAAGAAATAAAAATTGTTGTCATAAATAAAAGAAAAGAAAAGAAAAGAAAAATGTGACATCAATGTGTGTTTGAATAAAGAGAAACCACATCCGTAGTTGCAAAAGAAATGTAAAAAAAGAAGTAGTTAAAGGAAAAAGGGGATAAAATAGAAATAAATGTGAAAAGTGGAGCCAAAAGGTGTGTAGTGCCATGGAGGGTTGAGCTACTAATTCCATATGTACCATACCGAAGCTCGAGCCTGTGTTACGCCTAGAAAATCCTATAGTAATCCTAGCTACTTATCCGAAAATTGAGGTATTGAAAGTAAAAACAAGCCTATGGTATTGTATGCACACAGTTCGAATTTCTTTGTGAGAGCGAGTGAATCTAACCTAGTCCCAAGAGAAATATATCGAGTTAATCAAATACACATGTGTGAGTGCGGGACTTCTTTGAGGTGAGAGCATTTGGTCAACAAAATCATCTACAAATTGTCTGGGTCAGTGTTATTGATTTGTGTGCATGGTTGCAAGTGACAATATTTTTCAATGTTTTGATTCCTCTGTGTTATGGTTGGAAATTTTACATATGCATAGTGATTTGAGTTAATACGATGAGGGAGGGGTTAGAAATTTTTATTTTGATGGATAAATGTGACTGCCATAAGTTTCCTAGAGTTTTTTTGATTGAAGCATCGAAGTAGTTTATTTTATTTTATTTTATTTTGTTTTTGGCTGAGGACATGCAAATGTTATAAGTTGACGTTGTTGATGTGACATGATTTTACGGCACTTTCGACGCTTAAAACCAAGAAATTATGCACACTCTAGGTATGTTTATATAGGTAT
>JACEIK010000818.1:142544-156857 GCA_018107945.1 Datura stramonium
ATATATCTGTAATGTCATATTTGGTCATTTATGGAATGTGTTATGTATAGCTAGAACATGAGGTTTTTGCATCACAAAAATGTGTAATGTAAGTCTCGTGGTTCTTTAATTGGTGTGGAGTCGAAAGATCCAATCTATGCATTATTAATTCCTGACTAACAACCGAAGAGAAGAGTGACTGATTTTAATTAGGAAATTGCATCCCTGCATGTTTGCCTTAACCTCAGCTTGTTCACTGCTATTGTTCAGACTTTAACTTACAATATTCACTTAGGTTCACATTAACTATTAATCTTAACTCAAAAGCAATATTTGTTTGGTTGTCTACTTGCATAACAAAGTCGTTTACTAACAATTAGGATAATTACTGCCATATTACAGTCCCTGTGGGATCGATACTTGGATTGAAATAAAGCCACTTTACTACTTTTACGACCACGTGCACTTGCGTGTAGTTGGGGTCGAACACAAAGTATGGAAGCTCATTACGAGTCATGAGTTGATGGTACGAGTCGTACCCAGATCCAACACTTAGCCAGAATTTAGCCAGCCGAGATTGTAAGAGAGGAAGCTAAGGATTGTAGGAGCATGATACGGATCGTAGGTTGAGTCATGGCACTGGCGGGGATAGATATGGAAATTCACCTTGTTGGCTTAGGAAAAGGATTCTTGTGTCTGTATAAATATGTTTTAGGTTTTATTTTATAGGAGACGTTAGTTTTGATAGTTTTAGAAAAAAAACATTGAGAAAGAGAGGATTGAGTTGGTCTTAACTTGTGATCAACCTGTTCTTGAATTCTTCTTGTTCTTACTACTTGTTTTTCAAGATTTTGTGGAGTAATCAAAGGAAGTGTTTTTTCTCATCCATACTTGTAAGTATTATTTGATGTCTTTAATCATGAATGTAATTCACAACCTTACAACTATGAAAGGCTAAAACCTCCATAGCTAGGGTTGTTGGTTGGAACCATGGTGGATTAACAATCTAGGGTTACACAAAGTGATCTTAAAACCAGTACAAATATTTATATTGTATTTTCTTCATGCTTAAACGTTTCTTAATGGTGCGCAACGTTAGGACTTGCCTGAATTCTTTACTTGCTTTGGTCGAAGAGGTAGAGATTAGGAAAAGAAAGTTACAACAGAGCCTTGATTTTTATAATAATTGTATTAACTTGAGTTGCGGTTGCAGGATAGTTAAATCTGGAATTTAGTGATAACGGATAGTTTGAACTACTCATAGTTAAGCAATTAAAAAGCATATTTAACGGTAAACTCATTGATTTCAATAATAAGAGTAGCAAAATCAAATTTAGCAATAAGTCTTCAACAATGATAATACCTTACTATAGAGTAAGAAAAGAAAAAAAATCCTTTACAATTTCCACCAATAGAATTCTGCTTTCTTCTTCTACAAAGAGGATGTTCTCAAAAGCCAAAAGTTAAGATCTGATGGGTATAGAGTACTTTTCTCTAGAATATATCCAAAAGTAGGGTACTCCAAACTCTACTTTTTAGTGTTGGACACATTTGCCCCTGTTCAAGCGTTCTTGTACTTGTGAGAATACTGGCGGTTCGCCGGTTGCATTCTATGAATTGCTGGCTATAACTGGATGCTCCTGTAGTGAATTCTAGTGTCCTTCAGCGACTCACCGGTCTCCAACTGTGCTCCACTGATTTATTTTACTGTGATCTAGCACTCTTAGGCGTCCGTAGGTGATTCAACTAGTGAGTCGCCGATTGGTGTCCACGATTGCCGGTTGCTTTAGTTCCCCAGGGTAGTGGTCTTCGGGGTTTGGTCAGCGCTTCCCCGATCTTCTCTGGTAAAGCACCGGTTTTCACCTGTTTCCCTTCTTTTTGCTTCCTTTGTTGCTCTTTTCTACAATTCAGATATCTGCACACAAAAAGGCAAAAAGGGCATAAAATCCATCTAAATGACTTGAAAATTAAGCTAAAGCTAATGCTTAAGAGCCTAATGAGTTGGTAAATTACCAACTCATCACCTAGGAAGGTACGACCACCAACGTCGCTTTTCTTGGTTGATGGACAATCTCAAAGTCTGTGACTAGGGTCCCCACACCTAAAGAAAATATCTCTACCGATCAAATAGTTTCTAGGATGGTTTTTTTCCATATTTCTTGCGAACTGGAAAGGTACGACCGCCAACTTGAGACCTAGAGCCCGATGCTCTACCCCTCTGCTCCTCCTGAATCTAGGAGGTGGAATATTGGCTAATGAAGGTACTAGAGCTGATGACCCTTGGTGGAACTGTGAGTGATTCCTACTACCTGACTTTCACTGAGAAAACTCAAAGTTGCCAGTCCTAGCTCTCTTATTCTCCCTTTCCCTTTCCTTTAACTTTTTGTCAATCTTCGAACAGTGGAGCTTAGATAGGTTCATTCTAGTGAGGTTTCGAGCCATAGTAGCTGCCGCTTTTCCATTTGGATTCATAGGTGCGATTGCCTAGTGGTTAAGCTGAGCGGTCACGGCCTATTCCAACATACTAAAGGCAACCCTGAACTCCGCATTAGTAACTTGCTCACTCGAGGGGTCTATTAGATTTAGTGGAGCTTGTTGGTTTTTGTTATCGTTTCTCCTTCCATCTAATTCTCTGGGAGACAGTGTCTACAAATTCGTAGATCACGAGCTAAAAGGGAAACTTTAGAGTTTACACTCTATCGCACGATAAGAATAATGAAAGAAGGGAAAATTTCCTAAAAACACCTTGTAGCCTCTCCCTCATAAGTGTGGCATGCTTCACACCCATGAAAAAGACTCTACTTGACGCGACATTTAGACATCCTAGGACACTCTAACATAGTGCTCTGGTACAAAATTTTTCACAACCCAAGTCTATACCCCGGATGCCACACGACACTTAGAGTAATAAGTGACCCTAAGCTAACCCATAGAATATCATATAACTAATATATTAGAATTTAAATAGAAAGCTAAGTGGAAGCTACTAAAGTGTAAAAATAATATTTTATGAGAAAAGATAAAATCTGGTAAATATTGGAGTTTTGAACAATACTAATAATAATAAGCTGAAATTGATACTACGTTGTCTGAAAGCCTCTACTAAATGATGAGTTTTTGGAACAAGCCCCCAGCTAACTCTGAAGTCAGTAAACTACAAATGATGATTACTAAAATAAAGACTCCAATACTTGAAAGGTAATGACTCACCACTATTAACTGCTGGATCTCGCTGGTAAGCTAGCTGCGATGCTGAGGTTGTGTACCTGCGCCTATATCATAAAATGATATAGCATATAGAGAGTATGTGGACTGTACTTTGAATGTATTGAGTATGTGAGATGTTCAACTAAAACTGAAACATGTTATTAATTTGAAAAGAGACAGTACTATATACACAACTGGATACATGAACTGAGGTGAAGTACAATGACCCTATCTAAGATGCATAAATACTGACATGATATGCTAGATGTAAAACAGCTAATAAAAATGCAAGTAAACCTAATTTAAGGATCATGTACATGTATTAAAACTGAAGCTATAACTGTAATTGAAAAATGTACTAAACTGAATCTGAAACTGTACTATGGGAGAGCCTGTTAACCGACATAAAATCATATGAGCTAGATGTGGAGTTTGGTGTATAAACTCCATCGAATAAAGCCCACTATACCTTGCCATGGTATAGTGGCTGGTTTGTGTTATCAGTAACTAAGGCCCATTCGGGCTAAAGACCTACGGTGTCATGTAGTTCTAGGAACCTGGGTGCGTTGCAACCCTAGCCGACTCGGTGCTAAGTAATACTCTCAAGTGAAAACCTACTTATACCTAATTGTATTTTTAGCTCGAAATTGATATCCTATGGTTAAGTCAGAACTACTTATATAGAAGCATCCTGAGAGTCTAAAGGATTGAAAATACTGGTGTATTAAGACTTGTGACAACTTCATTATCTAAAAGTGTCTTGACAGTCTAAAGAATTATGAAGGAAACTAGTATTCTAAAATGTCACGACCCAAGCAGAGGCTCGGATCGCAACACGGGACAAGGAGCCCCGAGAGACTCCAAGTCGACCAATGGAATAGGCATACATCTATCTCAATCAATAAAATTGGAGAATCAACATGATAAACTTAGCCGAAGTCTATATTAAACATAACAACAGAATACATAATCTGAAGTTGAATACATACTTTGTTTGAAAAGCTTCTAAACATGACGAGTTGATGAAACAAGACCCCCAACTAACTCAACAAAGATGAAACTGAAAATACATAGAGGAAGTCTGAATAAGTCTAGTCCTTGGGAGATGATGACTCACCAACAATGTAAGATGCTAATTCTGAATACCGACTACGAACGGGGCTGAGCCTGAGAGCTGGATCATGTATCATGAAAGAATACAACATAGAGTATGCAGTCAGTACGTGCAATGTACCGAGTATGCAAGGTAAGTAAAACAGATATTTATAAATACATAAAACTCATAAGAGATCATAAGAGTGGGACAACATGCTCATAACATGAATATCATACAATAAGGCTCAAAGTTTTAAAATCATTTGTAATCCTTTCAATGCCATAGTCATAAGAGAAACCTTATAAATCATCACTTGTGCCAATTTAACATAAACATAATAATGCATAAAACATGTGAAACAATGGGAGATTCTTATAACCGATATGCCCCATATGAGCACACGTGGAGCTCAACCTGTAAATCCCTAGTCGGGAGGGTGTTCATACCTTGCCAAAGGTAGAACCATGAATGGCATGATACCACACATGAAAAGGTCTATTTGGGCAAAGGGGACAGTCACAAGGGAGGTCCCATCATGTCCTACGGTGGCACGTAGTTCTGATATTCAGGGCAAAATCTTAGCCCCGAACCTACTCGGTGTTAAATACTACTCCCAAAACATATATAGTGATCATAGGGTAATATACATGAGATTCATGGGATAGTTAAATCTTGATAATCACAAGCATGCTCGTAAATACGTGAAACTAGCCATGAGGGTAAGGCCCTTGAGTCGGCCAAAAACATAATTAGTAAATCATGAGATTCATGCATACTTGTAAGTCATGTATAGGCTTTGGAAAACATAAATTTATAATAGGAATATGAATAAATCCATATTATGACTCTTAAATCATGATGGATTTATGAATATCCACGTTAGAGTTAAAGATCATAACTCAATTCATCATAGAATATGCATAATTTGACATAATTTATTAGCGATTGAAACCAATAAATTTATATTGAATTAGTTGTAAAATTTAGTCATGATTCATAAAATATGATGTAAAACATGAAAAGTAATAACCTATGGATAGATAATTAGAATTCCACAAGATTTAAGATAAAGCCCCATAAGATTTTTTAACAACACTTCATGAATTAGGAGAGATTGGGCATGGCTGTGAAGAAAACACCCACTCATAACCCTACATACATGTAAATGGTTGATTCTTACACTCCCTTAAATGCCCAAGAAGAAATTGAAAAAAATCTTGAAGGATTTCCTTAATCACCTCTCTAGACTATCACTCTTGCAAGCATGAATACGAAAATGGCCTAAAATGAACTTAACCCATTTAAAAGTCATTATTCATAACTCAAAACAACATAGTTTAGGCCTTAGGATCTTAGGAGTTATGGAAAAGCCCTTACTAAATTCACAGAAAATAACTGCCAGTTGGTCCCCATGAGGGACCTAATGACTCGTCATCATGGGCCACGACTCGTGGAGTCATCCATCAAGTACACTATCTAGCGATCGTCTGGGGTTCGTAATGGGAGACTTAATGACTCGTTCCTGGTGACCACGACTCGTGGTCACCATTCGTCAGGTACACTGCCTATGATTTTTCAAATAACCTCTATCAGCTGACCACGACTTATCCAATGAATCATGGTGATTGACCACGACTCGTGGGGTCCCTTCATTAGGTGCACTGCCTCCTTCCTTCACTTTTCTCACCCACCGCTACGCATGACTGACCTAACGAGTCGTGGGGCCTGACCACAACTTGTGTTCATGTCCATGGGGAGTCAACTTCCCAAATTTCATATTCATCTCTTAAACCTCACTACGAGTCACATCATGACTCGTGGGCTACTCCAACAAGTCACTTCATGACCTGTTCTGATGCCTAATGCCAAATTTCTAATTTTCTTCATTTTTAACTCCCGGATATGATCTTTGGGCTTCCGGGGTATGACATAAAACATGTCAGAGCTGCTTTATCATAAAGGGTCATGAAATTCTAAAGAACACTAAACATGCAGATCATACTAAAATAATGAGTAAAATCTTAGGATTAATTCATATTTAGAATCATGCATACTGAGATCGTGGTAGAATAATATATTCAAAACAAACTATATTTTTTACAATAGTTCTGAATTATGGGGGGCCTAAACCTTTAAAATAGTGCTAGTATGAAATTATGGAAATACAGTATGAAATGGAGAGAAATTCATGGCCATCATATCCACTTTGGCAAATCATGCAATATTAAGGTAAAGCTATTTTATGAGCAACTTCTTTAAAACAACAATTTAAAATCAAAGTCTCGGTCAAGATACTATAAAGACTAAAATAATAACATATATATATATATATCATAATTCTAGTCTTGAAGCATGAAACATAGGAGAGGTAGAAAAACTAAACAACTTGAAGAAATACCCTAAATCATCATTTCTAAGGAAAAACTAATAGCTAGGGTTTTCTGAAACCTTTGGGACACAAGGGTTTAACGAGACCCTTGTTGAAGTCCCGCATACCCGTAGAAGAAATCCCGAAGAAGAACCTTGAATTCTAAGGAGAAAGTAGAACCCTATTTCTTGACTTGAGAGAGAGGAGTCTAGAGTTTCTATGGTCTGCTTACGATCTGTCTCTGAGTTAATTAGGAAAGACTGTGAGGTTAGACTAGGAAAACCCCTTTAATTCATCCTTTTGGAGTCCCAAAATGATGTCATTTAAGAGCTAGGAGCATATGATTTACCAAAATATCCCCAAATTGCAAAAATAAAACCTGAAACTGGAAGAAACAACGACGAAAGGGATGGGTTGTTTTTTGTTAGGATGACTCGTACTGAGGTTCGTCCAATGCCTAGTGCTGTTTTACTAAACTAGTCATAACATTTTACTCTGAATTTTGATTGATGCAAGGCTAGATGTATTGGAAATAAGACTCAAAGGGCTTCAATTTGATGCGTGTAATCACCCAAAAACACCTTGTAAAATTGGATCTATGGTCATTTGAAGTTGACCCTTGTAAGAACTTATACCAAAACTCAATCGGTAAGAAGACTCTCAACTCAACTTTGTGTTAGAGGTTCCTTATGACCTTAATTTGCATCCAATGCACTTCTTACACTTGATAATTGATCTTAACACCTTATTTTCATAAAATTCATCGGGTTCGGGTCTATCCAGGTACCTTTTAATACCCCGGAATTGCCTTGTACTAGACTCGGGATTTGAAAATAAGAGTAGCAGAAATCTGGGACAGAACGGGTCATTATACAGTCATTGGTTGGACTAATGACTAGTTTTATATGTCTGTGGAGAGATGCGGCAGTTTGGACTTGGGAATAATGGGTCTAGGAACAACCTGTTGTTTGATGTAATGGGTCGTTGGTTGTGACCCGTGGTGAGATGGGTCTGGTTCAGGGAGGAAGTAACGAGCCAGGTGATGAGTCATCATTGGAAACCAAGAGTCATTGTAAGAGTCCGTGGGAGGATTTTTGGGAGATGAGCAGTTGTAACAACAAATGGTTACCACGAGTCGTTAGAGCAGGGTACAACTCGTGGAACCTCTCGTGGTATCAGTTTTGGGGTCCGGTGTTCAGGGTGAAAAAATGAAGGGTACAACGGACCGTTGGAGCTAGTAACAATCTGTTGTTACACCCGTGGTCACTAACAGAATAGTTTTCCATGAAATCCATTAAGGGCATTTTTGTCATTCCAAAGCCCTAGGGTCCTAAACCACATCGTTTTAAGCTTAGAATGGGGTGTTTTAAGAAAGTTTAAATCATTCAAACCCATCCTAATTCATGCATGCAAGCTTAGGGGTTTTAGGAGGTGATCAAGTCTAGCTTCTCCAGGTTTTTCCTCAATTCTCTTTAGGCTATTAGGGAAGTGATAAAAATCAGATCCCTTCAGGTATGTATGGTTATGAATGGATGAAATTGTTCACACTCATGCCCAATATCTCTCTAATTCATGAAGTTCTATTAGAAATTCTATGGGGTTTTGAGCCAATTCTTATGAAATCCTTATGATCTATATATGGATTTACCTCTTTCATGTATAAATTCATAGTCTATGGATCATGGGCAGATTTTACAACTATTTCAATTATAAACTTATGGGTTAAAATTTCTATAAAGTTACGCTCAATTATGTATATTTCTTGATAAATCAAGTTTCTACTTTGATCTTGATGTTTATTAACCCATTATGATTTATGATTTATGATATGATTTCTCTTAAATGCTCACCATGATTTATGACTATCAAGTACAAATAATTTACAAGAATGTATGAATCTCATGATTTATGAATTTATGATTATGGATGACTCACGGGCATTATTTCATGGCTAGTTCATGTATTTTCAAGAAAGCTTATGATTATCATAATTTAACTAGTCTATGAATTTCATGTATATTATCCTATGAGTACTATATATATTTTGGGAGTAGTATTTAACACCGAATAGGTTTAGGGTCTAGGTTTTTCCCCGAGTCTCAGAACTACGTGCCACCATAAGTCACGATGGGACCTCCCTTAAGACTGTCCCTATTATACCCCGGAAGCCCTAAGATTAGACCTGGGAGTTGAAATGGAGAAATTAGAATTTTCGGCACCAGGTAACAGAACGGGTCATCATGTGACTCATCAGGTTGACCACGAGTTGTTAAGTGACTCATGGTGACAGGTGTTGACTTACCTAGAAAATTCAGAGTTGGGGTGACCAAGGGTATGACCACGAGTGGTGGTCAACCCATGAGTCGTCAGGTCACCCATCGTCAAGGTGAATTGGAAGGTGAAGGAGGAGTTGATATTGTATCTCACGATTTGAACCCACGAGTAGTAGTCAGAAACCATGAGTTATTAGGTTGGTCATGGCCAACGATTGATTAAGGACTCGAGGAGTTGGCAGTAGAGGTAACGAGTGGTGACCATGAGTCGTGGTCATCAATGATGATCTGTTAGGTCCCTCATGGGGACCCTTAGAGAAAAAGGTGCAGTGCATTTCACGACAATAGATGAAGACTCGTTTCCCATGGTAATGACTCGTCCAGTTCCTCGAGGGGACTAGCAATCAGTTATTTTCTGCGAATTTAGTAAGGTCTTATCCATAATTCCCATGATCCTAAGGCCTAAGCTATGTCATTTTAAGCTATGAATAGTGAGTTTTAAGAGGGTAAAGTTCATTCTAGACTGTTCCTACTAAGGCATACAAACTAAGACAGATATAGAGGTGATCAAGCTTAATTCCTTCAAGTTTTTCTTCAATTCTTCATTGGGAAAATAAGGGAGTGGTAGAATCTAATTCTCTTAGGTATGTAGGGTTATTAATGGGTGAATTGATCAAACTCATGCCCAATCTCTCTCTTATTCATGAAATTCTATTGATGATTCCATGGGGTTTTATCCCAAGTCTTATGATCTATCTATGGGTTAATTCCTCTCATGTATAAATTAATGCTTTATGAATCATAGGCAGATTTTTACAACTATTTCAATTAAGAATTTATGGATTCAAATTTCTACAAAAACTATGCCCAGTTATGTATGTTTCTTGATAAATCAAGTTATGATTCTACTTTGATTTTGATGTTCTTTAACCCATTGTGATTTATGACTTATGATATAACTTCTCTCAAATGCTCATCATGAATTTATGAATATCAAGTATATACATTTTTACCAGTATGCATGAACCTCATGATTTATTATTTATGATTATGACTGACTCACGAGCCTTACTTTCATGGCTAGTTCACGTATTTCAAGGATGCTTATGATTATCATGATTTTAACTAGCCTATGAATCTCATGTATGTTATCGTATGAGAACTATATATGTTTTGGGAGTAGTATTTAATACTGAGTAGACTTGAGGTCCAAGCATGCTCCGAGTCTCATAAATACACGCCAATGTAGCCATTATGGGACCTTCATGTTACGATCCCCTTTTCCCAATTGGGCCCTCTATTGTGATATCACGCATGTTTCATGGTTCTACCCTTGGCAAAGTATGAACTCCCTCCTTACTAGGTGTTTACTGGTCGAGCTCTATGTGTGCTCATATGGGGTATGTCGATTATAAGAATCTCCCACTGTTCCTTATGATTTATATATGATTATGATTATCTACTTTGGCTCAAGTTATTTTCATAAAGCTTTTATCTTATTATTATGATTATGAATGATTTCGAGGGCCCTTCTTCCATTTAGTTATGTTTACATAATTTCAGTTTTAGATTTAGAGAGTTAGTTGGGGTCTTGTCCCATCAACTCATCAGATGTAGAGGCTTTTCAGATAATAGATTGTATTCAGCTTCAGAATCGTGTTGTATATTCAGATTGTATGTTATGCTTAGACTTACGCAATGTTTATTATGTTAAGTCTTCTGTTTTTATTTAATTGAGTTAGATGTATGTTCATTCCATGGGTCAACTTGGAGTCTCTCAGGGCTCCTTGCCCCGTGTCTCAATCCAGGCCTATGTTCGGGTCATGAAAAACTGGTATTAGAGAATTAGTGTTTTAAAGTGTCCTAGGGTGTCTGAAAGTCGTGTCAAGTAGAGTCTTTAACATCGGTGTGAAGCGTGACACACTTATGATGAAGAGGCTGCGAGACGTTTAGGAAATGTTCCCTTCTTTCATGATTTATTTCGTGCGACGAAATGTCTCTCTATCCTTCTAACTCATTCTATTAGCGATTATAGAATCATGCTTTCCCACAGAGTTAATGGCAGAAGAAATGGGAATGGAAATGGCCACGAGGATGGCAATGAAGACAGGCACCAACAAGCCCCACCAGCCCATGAGCACAATGCATCGGAGCTGGTCTCCCATGCTGAGTTCAGGGCAGCCATTCAGATGATAGCATAGGCCTTGACTGCCCAAGTCAATCGGCAGGCAGTAGCACATGTCCCGCAGAACAGGAATGCGGCTGTAGTGAGGGTCGGAGACTTTTTGAGAATGAACCCCCTGAGTTCCTTGGATCGAAGGTGGATGAGGATCCATATGATTTCCTTGAGGAGATTCTAAAGATCACCCAGATTATGAGGGTGTCTGGAGAGGAGTGTGCCAATTTTGGCCTCATATCATTTAAAGGGGGTCGCACACATTTGGTTCAAATAGTGGAAGGAGAGTAGGGTAGTCGGAGCAGGCCCTATCAGTTGGGACAAGTTCCACACCACTTTTTTTGATCGGTTCTTCCCTCGGGAGATGAGGGAGCTGAAAGCGACCGAGTTTGTTGATCTCAAGCATGGAAAGATGACGGTTCAGGAGTATGCCTTGGAGTTCACACGTCTATCCAGGTATACACCTGAGTTAGTGGCAGATCAGAGAGCCCGTGTGAGCAGGATCATACATGGGATAACAAACTCCTTGGTCAAGGATTGCTGGACCGCGATGCTTCTCCAGGATATTGACTTTGCTCGGATTGTCTTGTACGCCCAGTAGATGGAGGCGGTACAGATGAGTGAGCGAGAGAGGGAGGGCAAGAGGGCTAGCACTGATAACATCAGATTCTCCCAGCCAAGGACTAGTGGGCATCATCAACAGTCCCACTAGAGGTCTTTAGCCCTAGCACCATCATCGACTAGTGTTCCGTCCTGACCCAGGAGTGATCAGAACGGTAGAGCATTAGGCTCGAGGAGCCGGGGTAGCATTTCAGGAGATCGCACTTTCCCAGCCTATGTGAACTGTGGCAAGAACCACCTAGGGAGGTGTTTAGTTTGTGGAGCACGTACTCCAGCCTCTAGTTCAGCAGCTCCACCAGCACGCCCCTCTTAGAATGGGGCTTCTACTAGCACAGGTGGCGGACAGTGCCAAAATAGAGTTTATGCCCTATTATCTAGCCAGGAGAAGGAGGTCTCCCCGGACGTAGTCACTGGTATGTTACAAGTTTTCCACCTTGATATTTATGCATTGCTAGGTCCAGGGGATACCTTGTCTTTTTTGAGACCTTATGTGGCTAGTAGTTTCAATGTCAGACCCGAAATCTTGTACAAACCCTTCTCAGTCTCTACCCCAGTGGGTGATTCAGTTGTGCTAGGTGGGGGTATAGAAGTTGCCCGATCATAGTCCTTTAGAAAGTCACCTCAGCAGATTTAGTAGAGTTAGCCATGATTGATTTTGATGTTATCCTTTGCATGGATCGACTATTTATATGTTATGCCTCAATTAATAGTAGAACCCGTGTGGTAGAATTTCGATTTTCAGGTGAGCCAGCCTTAGAATGGAAGGGTAGTTCAGATATGCCTATAGGTCATTTCATTTCCTACCTTAAGGCCATAAAAATGATGTCCAAAGGTTGTGTGTACTATTTAGTTAGGATTAAAGATGCTACATCTGAAACCTCGACTATCCTGTCAGTTGTAATAGTATGTGAGTATCCAGAAGTGCTCCCTGATGATCTACTGGGTATTCCTCCCGAAAGGAAAATCAATTTTGGTATTGACCTTCTTCCCGACACGCAGCCTATATCTATTCCTCCTTAAAGAATGGATCCATCCGAGCTAAAGGAGTTGAAGGAGCATTTGAAGGACCTGCTAGACAAGGGTTTCATCAGACCTAGCAAGTCTCAATGGGGTGCACCAATGCTATTTTTCCGAAGGAAGGAGGATTCTCTTCAGATGTGTATTGATTATCTGCAATTGAACAAGATCACTATCAAGAATAGGAATCCTCTTCCCATGATTGATGATTTGTTTGATCAGATTCATGATTTAGAATTCTTTTTGAAGATAGATCTCAGGTTCAGATACCATCAGCTCAGGGTTTGGGAGGGTGACATCCCGAAGACAGCCTTCAGGATGCGGTATGGTCATTATGCGTTTGTAGTTATGTATTTTGGACTAACGAATGATCCTATAGATTTTATGGATTTTATCAACAGAGTGTTCAAGCCATACTTGGATATGTTCGTGATTGTGTTTATTGATGACATCCTGATATACTCTCAGAGCGAGGAGGAGCATGCCGCTCATTTGAGGCTGCTGCTATAGACTCTCAAGGATCGTCAATTATATGCTAAATTCAACAAGTGTGAATTTTGTTTGAACTCAGTGGCATTTTTGGGCCATGCGATGTCAAGTGAGGGCATAAAGGTGGACTCCCAGAAAATAGAAGCGGTGAAGAATTGCCTAGACCGGTGAATCCTTCAGACATTAGGAGTTTCTTGGGTTTAGCTAGTTATTATCGGAGATTTGTTGAGGGGTTTTCATCTATCGCAGCGCCATTGAGCAAATTGATCCAAAATAAAGTGAAATTCTAATGGTCAGATGCTTGTGAGAAGAGCTTTCAACAGTTGAAGACTCGACTCACCTCAGCACCGGTGTTAACCCTACTTGAGGGTACCGATGGGTTTTTGGTGTATTGTGATGCTTCTAGGATCAGCCTTGGTTGTGTATTGATGCAGCATGGTAAATTCATAGCATCCACTTCTAGGCACCTGAAAGTTCATGAAAGGAATTACCCGACCCATGATCTTGAATTGGCGGCAGTGGTATTTGCCTTGAGGATATGGAGACACTATTTGTATGGGGTCCATGTAGATGTGTTTACGAACCACAAAAGCCAACAATATGTGTTTACTCAAAAGGATTTGAATCTTCATCAAAGGAGGTGGTTGGAGCTACTCAAGGATTATGATATGTGCATCCTTTACCATCTAAAAAAGGCCAATGTAGTAGCAGACACACTTAGTAGACTCTCTATAGAGAGTGTGTCCTATGTGGATGAGGGGAGGAAGGAGCTGGTGAAGGATATGCATCAACTAGCAAGGTTGGGAGTTCATTTTGTTGATTCGACCGATGGCAGTGTTATAGTTCATAACGGATCAGAATCATCCTTGGTGATTGATGTGAAAGCTAGAAAGGACGAGGACCCTATTTTGGTAAAGTTAAAGGAAGCCGTTCAGAATTAGAAGGTAGAGGTCTTCTCCAAAGGGGGAGATGGTGTGCTTCAATATCAGGGTCGCTTGTGTTTCCTGAATGTTGGTGATTTGAGAAATATAATGTGTCACGAGGCTCACGGTTCCAGATATTTGATATATCCAGGTTCCACCAAGAT
>JACEIK010000818.1:161625-174512 GCA_018107945.1 Datura stramonium
AGTGTATATATTCACATTTACATAAAGTTACATGAGAATGCATACAAATAAGTTGATAAACAAGACAAATCTAAGTTATAAAGCATCACTCGGGCATGCTATTTTTCCCGAGATCATGCCTCTATCTGATATGATGGAAAAGGGCACTCCATGCAACCGAACCAACTCCCGAATGTATAACTTAGCATAATCCTCTGCTGAATCGATAGTTTTGACCGGTAAGAAATAAGCTTCTTTGGTCAACCTGTCCACCACAACCCAAATGGAGGCATACTGTTTGCAAGTGCAAGGCAAACCTGTAATTAAGTCCATGCTGATCTCTTTCCGCTTTCAAGTAGGGAAGCTAATATCTTGGAGCACATCTCCAGGTGTTTGATGCTCAACCTTCACCTGTTGACAGTTTGTACACTTAGCCACAAATTCCGCTATGTCCTTCTTCATGCCATTCCACCAAGGTGACTTCCTGTAGGTCACGGTACATCTTGGTGGCACCTGGATGTATAGAATATCTGGATCCTTGAGCCTCGTGCAACATCAGGTCTCTCAAATCATCAACATCCGGAACACATAAGTGACCCTGGTATCGAAGCACACCATCTCCCCCTTTGGAGAAGACCTCTACCTTCTCATTCTGAACGGCTTCCTTTAACCTTACAAAAATAGGATCCTCATATTGTCTAGCTTTTAAATCAGTCACCAAGGACGATTCGGATCTGTTCTAAATAATAACGCTGCCATCTGTTGAGTCAACCAACCGAACTCCCAAAATTGCAAGCCGATGCACATCCTTCACCAACACATTCTTTCCCTCATCTACATGGGAAACACTCTCCATAGAGATTCAAAATGCTTCTTCTACTACATTAGCCTTACCCAGATGGTAAAGGACACTCATATCGTAATCCTTAAGTAGCTCCAACCACCTCCTTTGCAGATGATTGAGATCCTTCTAGGTAAACACATATTGTAAACTCTTATGGTCTATAAACACATCTACAAGAACCCCGTACAAATAATGTCTCCATATCTTCAAGGAAAATACCACCGCTGCCAATTCGAGATCATGAGTCGGGTAGTTCTTTTCATGCAATTTTAGTTTTCTAGAAGCATAAGTTATAACCTTGTCGTGCTGCATCAATACACAACCAAGTCTGATTCTAGAAGAATCGCAATATACTACAAACCCATGGGTACCCTCAGGTAGGGTTAACACTGGTTCTGAGGTGAGTCGAGCCTTCAACTCTTGGAAGCTCTTCTCACAAGCCTCCAACCATTGGAACTTTACCTTCTTCTGGGTCAGTTTAGTCAACAGTGCTGCAATAGATGACAAGCCATCAACAAATCTCCAATTGTAGTCGGCTAAGACCAAAAAGCTCCTAATATCCGAAGGATTCGTCTGGGCCAGTTCTTCACCGCTTCTATTTTCTGATAGTCAACCTTTATGCCCTCACTTAATACCACATGGCCTAAAAATGCCACTAAGTTCAACCAAAACATGCACTTGCTGAATTTAGCATATAGTTGGCGATCTTTGAGAGTCTGTAGCACCACCCTCAAATGAGCGACATGCTCTTCCTCGCTCGAAGAGTATATCATGATATCATCAATAAACACAATCACGAACATATTCAAGTATGGCTTGAACACCCAGTTCATCAAGTCCATAAAAGTTGCAAGATAATTTGTTAGTCCAAAAGACATAACTACAAACTTATAATGACCATACCGCGTCGTGAAGGTTGTCTTCGAGATGTCACCCTCCTAAACTCTGAGCTGATGGTACCCGGACCTAAGATCTATCTTCGAAAACCACTTCACACCCTGAAGCTGGTCAAACAAATCATCAATCCTGGGTAAAGGATACTTTTTCTTGATGGTGACCTTGTTCAATTGCTGATAATCAATACCCATACGAAGAGAACCCTTTTTTTCTGAAAAAAGAGAACTGGTGCACCCCATGGGGACTTGCTCGATCTAATGAAACCCTTATCCAAAAGATCCTTCAACTGTTCCTTAAACTCCTGTATCTCGGTTGGAGCCATTCTATAGGGAGGAATAGATATAGGCTGCATATCAGGGTGAAGGTCGATACCAAAATCAATCTCCCACCTGGGAGGAACTCATGGAAAATCATCTGGAAAGACCTCTAGGAACTCACTTACTATCGGGACTGACTAGATATTCGAGGTCTCGGACTCAACATCCTTAACCCTAACTAGATGGTGTACATAACCCTTATAAATCATCTTCCTGGCCTTAAGATAAGAAATAAAATGACCTACAGGCACGATTGAACTACCCTTTCACTCTAAAACTGACTCACCCAGAAAGCGGAACTCCACCGTACGGGTTCTACAATTAACAATAGCATAACATGCATACAACCAATCCATGCCGAGAATAATATCAAAATCAGTCATGGCTTACTCTACTAGATGTGTGGGGGTGACTTTCTGCAATACTGTGATCGGACAACTTCTATACACCCGCCTAGCTACAACTGAATCACTATCATGAGTAGAGAATGAGAATGGCTCTGATAGAATTTCGGGACTGATTCCAAAACTACTAGATATATGAGGTGTCACAAAAGTAAGGTAGCCCCTAGATATAAAAAAGTATAAGCATCAAGGTTAAACACTCTTAACATACCAGTAACCACATCCGGTGAAGTATCTTGTTCCTGATGCGAGGCAAGGGCATAGAATCTGTTTTGGCGCTACCCGCCACCTCCACTAGTGGATGCCCCCTGCAGAACTGAGTATGCTGGAGCTGCTACTGACCTGGTAGTTTGAGCACGACCTCTATCATCACCCTATCTAGCCAATGGACATGCACGATGTATGTGGCCAAATCTACTACACCCATAACAGATATCTGAGCCGAGCAAGCACTCTCTGGCATGACTCTTGCCATGCTTACTGAAGGAAGGAAATGTCCGTTCTGCCAGCATGCCCCTCTGGACCCTCGAACATGAGTCCCTCCTCCTCTGATCACCCTTGGGTCTAGATGGAATACTAGCTGATGATGGTGCTGGAGCTAATGACCTTTGCTGAATCTGAGGGCGGTGAACACCGCTAGATCTCTACTGAGTGAACCCATAGTTGTATGTTCAGTCCTTCTTCGCCTCTCTCTCTCTCAGATGCATCGTCTCCATTTGCTGGGCGTGCAACACTATCTGGAGAAAGTCAATATTCCAATGAAGTGTGGAAATCCTACAATCCTTTTCCAAATAGTTCACCACTCCATATATGAACCCGCTCACCTGAGACCTCTGGTCAACCACTAACTCTGGGGCATATCTAGACAAATGGGTGAACTCCAAAGCATACTCCTCAACCGCCATCTTCCCTTACTTCAGATTCACGAACTCTACTGCTTTAATCTCCCAATTCCCGAGGGAAGAACCAATCCAGAAAGCGATGTAAAACTCCTCCCAACCAATAGGACGTGATCCCATGGCCCTAATATCCTTCCATTTCTTAAACCAGATGCGCGTGACCCCCTTCAACTGATATGAGGCCAAATTAGCACACTCCTCCCCAGTCACCCCTATTATCTGGGTAATCTTTAGAATCTCACCGATAAACTCACGTGGTTCCTCGTCCATCTTCGATCCAAGGAATTCAGGAGGGTTCATCCTTAAGAAATCTCTAACCCGTGCTTCTGCATTATTTACATTTTGCGAGATATGTGCCACTGCCTCCTGGTTGACCTGAGCAGTCAAGGCCTGCGCTAGCATCAAAATGGTTTCCCGAAATTCAGCATAGGAAACCGGCTTTGATGCATGGTGCTCCTGGACTAGTGGGGCTTGTTGGTGCCCATCTCCGTTGCCATCCTCATGTCCATTTACATTTCCATTCCTTCTACCATTAACTCTATGGGGAGCCATGATTCTGCAATTGCGAATAGCACAAGTTAGAAGGATAAGGAGACATTTCATCGCACGATATAGATTATGAAAGAAGGGAAAATTTCTTAAAGGTTTCGTAGCCTCTTCGTCATAAGTGTGGCGGGATTCACACCCATGAAAAAGACTCTACTCAATGCGACTTTGAGACACCCTAGGACACTTCCAAACCCATTGCTTTGATATCAAGTTTGTCACGACTAAAACGTAGACCCGAGATGCAACACCAGACAAGGAGCCCCGAGAGATTCCAAGTCTACCCATGACTTGAACATACATCTAACTCAATCAAATAAAGCGGAATACTTAACATAATAACATAGTGGAAGCATAATAATGACATAACATAGAAAATAAAATGCACTTCATACATGACAACTAAACACTACATATAGTTTGAAAGCCTCTAACATATCTGATGGGTTGATGGGACAACACCCCAACTAACCAACAAGTCCGGATATGAGGACTCACCACTGAACTGGATGCTAACTCCGGGAAATGAGCTAATGATGGTTCTGGGTCTGAAGGTCTGGGCCTGTATCATAAAATGATACAACATAAAGAATGCGGTCAGTATGTGGAATTTACCGAGTATGCAAGGTAAGTAAAACGTATATTTAAAATACGCAAAAGTTCATAAGATTAGGACAACATGATCATAACATAAATATCATAATGGAACATAAGGCTTAAGGTTTTCAAATATTTATAAATCAATCATTTTCATACTTGTAAGAGAAATCTTCATCAAACATAACTTGATCCAAGTACATAATCATATTCATGCATAAAGAATGAGGAACATTGGGAGGACTCGTCATAACTGACACCATCATGGCTGAGCCTTACATGACTCCCCAACTATCTCAATCAAGTGGGTAGAGTCATCCCAGGCTTTCCAGGCAAAGGATGTGTAGTATCTGATATCACAAAAGAGGGGATCCATTAACATTGTAATGTATCATATGAACCTACGGTGGCATATAGTTATGAGACACTGGCGTAGTCCTTTGGATGCCTAGCTACTCGGTGCTAGACGCTGCTCCCAAAAATATGAACATTAGGCTCGTATGTAAATCATAAACATCATTCATGAGATTCATGGCCAAATAAATATTAACATCATTGATCCCCATTTAAATACATGTTTAGACAT
The DNA here is from genome assembly GCA_018107945.1 of Datura stramonium. NCBI lineage: Eukaryota > Viridiplantae > Streptophyta > Magnoliopsida > Solanales > Solanaceae > Datura > Datura stramonium. The sequence continues at coordinate 166,695 of JACEIK010000818.1, forward strand.
GAATCAAGGGCACATCAATCAACCAACGTCATAAATTGATCAATCATGAAGTTCGTGCATACTTATAAAACATGTATATACTTAATAATCATAAATTCATGATGAGCATTTGAGTAAATCCATATCATAAATCATAAATCATGATAGGTTAAAGAACATAATAATCAAGGTAAAATCGTAACTCGATTTATCATAGAACATGCATTATTGGGCATAATTTTATAGAAATTTAAAACAATAAATTCATTCGAATTAGTTGTAAAATCTTCCCATGATTCATAAAATATGATGTGATACATGAGAGATATTAACCCATAGATAGATCATTAGGATTTCATAAGAATTTGGGATAAGACCCCATAAGATTTTCAAATAGATTTTCATGAATTAGAAGAGATTGGGCAGGGGTGTGGATGAATTCACCCACTCATAACCCTAGATACCTGAGAGACTTGGATTCTATCACTCCCTTACTTGCCCAAGAGGAATTGAATAGGAATTGATGAAGAACCTTGTGATTTATGCTTGATCACCCTCTAGGCCCTTGAACTTTGCATGAATGAGTTTTGAATAGGCTAGAATGACTTAACCTATCTTAATACACCCTAAAAATAGCTTAAAACGACGTAGTATAGGACCCTAGGGCTTAGCAATAACGTTAATACCCTTAACAAATTCACAATTAAAAACTGACTGCTAGTCCCAATGAGGGACTGGACGAGTCGTCGTCCAAGGTTATGACTCGTGGCCACCAACCGTCATGTGCACTACCACAAAAATCAACACTGGTCACCACGGGGGACACCACGAGTCGTGGTGTACCCGATAATTCGTNTCACCGAAGGGTCCTTGCCACTCACAGTCATGTGCACTACCACAAAAATCAACACTGGTCACCACGGGGGACACCACGAGTCGTGGTGTACCCGATAATTCGTGGTGACCCATACATTGGGTACACTGCCCATTTTCCCTTTTCTTCACCTCATCCTTGACCACAAATGACCTAACGAGTCGTGGTCACGTTCGGTGTCACCCAAAATCTTAAATTTCCAACTTAAGTCAGAATCCTTACCACGAGTCACTTAACGACTCGTGGTCATGCTGATGGGTCACAGGACGACTCGTTCTGTGACTTGGTGTAGAAATTTCTATTTCCTCCAGTTCAACTCCTGGGTCTGGTCTTTGGGTTTCCAGGGAATTACATTTTCTACCGGTTAAAACCACTGATTCTGTAGAGGATTATGCCAAATTATACATCCGAGAGCTAGTTCAGTTACATGGAGTGCCTTTGTCTATCCTATCAGATAGAGGTACCCAATTTACCTCTCAGTTTTGGAGGCATTTCAAAAGGGACTAGGTACTCAGGTCAAACTCAGTACAACATTTAACCCTCAAACGGTTGGTCAAGTGAAGCGGACAATTCAGAATCTCGAGGACATATTGAGAACATGTGTTATTGACTTCGAGGGTAGTTAGGATGATCATTCTCCTGTTATTGAGTTTGGCTATAACAACAACTACCATTCCAACATTCAGATGGCTCCGTTTGAGGCTCTCTATGGGCGGAGATGTAGATCGCCTATTCATTGGTTTGAAGTCAGGGAAGCTGTGATGATAGGAACGAATTCGGTCCACGAGGCCTTTGAGAAAGTTTAGCTCATACGGGACAGGTTGAAAATAGCTCAAAGTCGCCAAAAGTCCTATGATAATCTGAGAAGGAGGGAAATTGAGTTTGAAGTTGATGATTGGTTGTTCCTAAAGGTGTATCCCACGAAGGGAGTGATGAGGTTTGGAAAGAAAGAAAAACTAACTCCTCGTTATGTTGGCCCCTACCGGATTGTGAAGCGGGTTGGCAAGGTGGCATATGAATTGGAGTTACCCTGAGAATTAGTTTCCATTAACCCTGTTATTCATGTATCGCTCTTAAAGAAGTGTTTGGGATATCTAGCTCTAGTTGTTCCGGTGGAGAGTAGGTGGGAAAGACAACCTTAGTTATGAGAAGGTTCTGGTGGAAATACATGATCGGCAGGTTCGCAAGCTAAGAGACAAAGAAGTAGCTTAAGTTAAAGTTCTATGGAGGAATCAGCATGTTGAGGGAGCTATGTGGGAAGCCGAAGTAGATATGATGGCTTGATAGCCACATTTATTCCCTACCGACTCAGCTCCAGCTCGAGGTATCAGTTTTTGTCCCAAAACTCTATTCAGTTTCATGTTCAGTTCAAGTGCCCCAGTTTCTTTCATGTATATGGATGTATATATGATTCATGAATTCAGTTCAACCATGTAGTTTGAATCAGAATTAGTCATTACGTCAGTTTTCAGCTTATATGATCAGTATTTGAATATGATGATTGCATTTCTCTGCTTTTCTATGTGATTTTCAACATTTGAGGATAAATATTCCCAGGGAGGAGATATTGTTATACACCTAAAGACCTAAGTCATAGAACATGTCATTATTTGACATGTCAGGTTGACCACGAGTCGTTAAGTGACTCGTGGTGAGGGGTGTTGACTTACCTGGAAAATTCAAAGTTGGGGCGACCACGAGTGTAACCACGAGTCGTGGTCATCCCCACGAGTCGTCAGGTCACCTGTGGTCAAGGGTAATTGGAAGGTGAAGGAGGAGATGGCAGTGTATCTCACGATTTGACCTAAGAGTAATGGTCAGACACCATTATTTGTTAGGTTGGTCGCGACCAATGATTTATTAAGGACGAGGAGTTGGGCAGTGGAGGTAACGAGTGGTGACCCTGAGTCGTGGTCACCAAAGGCATTCCGTTAGGTCCCTTGAGAAAAAGGTAGCAGTGCACTTCACGACAACAGATGACGACTTGTTCCCCTGGTAATGACTCGTCCAGTCCCTCATAGGGAGTGACAGTCAGTTATTTTTTGCGAATTTAGTAAGGGCGTAAATTTCTATGGTCCTAAGTCCTAAACTACGTCGTTTGAGCTATGAATAGTGAGTATTAAGACAGTCAAGTTCATTCTAGACTATTCCTACTCATGCATGCAAACTTAGAGAGCTAGAGAGGTGATCAAGCTTAATTACTTCAAGTTTTTCTTCAATTCTTCATTGGGAAAATAAGGGAGTGGTAGAATCTAATTCTCTCAGGTATGTAGGGTTATTAATGGGTGACTTTGATCAAACTCATGCCTAATCTCTATCTAATTCGTGAAATTCTATTGATGATTCCATGGGCTTTTATCCCAATTCTTATGATCTATCTATGGGTTAATTCCTCTCATGTATAAATTCATGCTTTATGAATCATAGGCGGCATTTTACAACTATTTCAATTACAAATTTATGGATTTAAATTTCTACAAAAACTATGCTAAATTATGTATGTTTCGTGATAAATCAAGTTATGATTCTACTTTGATTTTGATGTTCTTTAACCCATTATAATTTATGACTTATGATATGATTTCTCTCAAATTCTCATCATGAATTTATGAATATCAAGTATATACATGTTTTACGTGTATGCATGAACCTCATGATTTATGATTTATGATTTATGTTTATGGCCGACTCACGGGCCTTACTTTCATGGCTAGTTCACATATTTCAAGCATGTTTATGATTATCAAGACTTTAACTAGCCTATGAATCTCATATATATTATCCTATGAGCACTATATATGTTTTGGGAATAGTATTTAACACCGAGTAGACACGAGGTCCAAGCATGCCTGAGTCTCAGAACTACACGCCAATGTAGCCACGATGGGACCTTTATGTTACTGTCCCCTTTGCCCAAATGGGCCCTCTGTTCTAATATCACACATCTTTCATAGTTATACCCTTTGCAAGGTACAAACGCCCTCCCGACTAGGGGTTTACAGGTCAGGCTCCATGTGTGCTCATATGGGGTATGTCGGTTATAAGAATCTCCCACTGTTCCTCATGATTTATGTATGATTATGATTATCTACTTTGGCTCAAATCATATTTCGTAAAGATTTTTTCTTATGATTATGATTATGAATGATTTATGATGTTTTTGAAAACCTTGAGCCATACATTTGCATTATGATATTTATGTTGCGATCATGTCGTCCTACTCTTATGAACTTTTATGTATTTTAAACGTCCATTTTTTCTTACCTTTCATACTAGGTATATTCAACATAATGACCGGATACTCTATGTTGTATCATTTTATGTTATAGGCTCCGATCTTCAGGTCCAGCCTCGTAATTAGCCACCTTCCGGAGTTAGCATCCAGTCTCTATTGGTGAGTCCTCATCTATTGAGGGCCCCTCTTCCATTTAGTTATGTTTACATAATTTCACTTTCAGAGTTAGAGAGTTAGTTAGGGTCTTGTCCCATCAACTCATCAAACGTAGAGGCTTTTCAGACAATAGATTGTATTCAGCTTCAGAATCATTTTGTATATTTAGATTGTATGTTATTCTTAGACTTCCTCTATGTTTATTATGTTAAGTCTTCCATTTTTATTTGATTGAGTTAGATGTATGTTCATGTCATGGGTCGACTTGGAGTCTCTCAGGGCTCCTTGTCCCCTGTCTCAATCCAGACCTATGTTCGGGTCGTGACAGTCCCGTTTGACCTGATGGCCTTTAATGAGTGATATCACACCTTTTTCATGGTTCTACCCTTGGAAAGGTATGAACACCCTCCCTATTAGGGGTTTATAGGTAGGGCTCCATGTGTGCTCATATAGGGTATATCGGTTATAAGAATCTCTCATTGTTCCTCATTATTTAGCATGTTTATTATTATGCACTTTAGCTCAAGTCATGTTCAATGAAGATTTTCTCTTATGATTATGGTTAATTTATGAATGTTTTAAAAACCTTGAGCCTTATGTTTACATTATAGTATTTACATTATGATCATGCTGTCCTACTCTTATGACCCTTTATGTATTTTAAATTATCCATTTTACTTCCCTTACATACTCAGTACATTCCACGTACTAACCGCATACTCTATGTTGTATGGTTTCATGAAACAGGCTCCGGTACTCAGACTCAGCCTCGGCCCTAGCCAGCTTTTCCGGAGTTAGTAGCCTCTCTTAGTTAGTGAGTCCTCATCTCCCGAGGACCATCTCTTATTATCTATCTTGTATTTTTAGTTTCAGTTTTAGGGAGTTAATTGGGGTCTTGTCCAATCAACTCGCCAGCGTTAGAGGCTTTCTCGAACATAGTTTATATTCAACTTTAAACTCATGTGATGTATCTCAGATTTCATATTATGTTTAGAATTCCTCTATGCTATTCATGTTGATTTTCACTTTTGTTGATTGAGTTAGATATATGTTCATACCATGGGTCGACTTGCAGTCCCTCGGGGTTCCTTGTCCCGTGTCTTGATCTGAGCCTATATTCAGGTCGTGACATACCTAGAACAGTTCCAAACTTAGCCTGAAAGTCCGAGGTATTATAATATCTCAACTAACAATAAAAATGATGATTTGTACCATCATATTATAACCCGTACTAAGTCTTTGTAGCTACTGATCCTCCCTTGAAAAATTCTCTGAACTCCCTTCCTACGACCCTTACTACCCTGGTACAAGTCATGGGTCTTGTCGTGGTTTCTCATGTTGCCTCTAAATTACCTCTGAATCTGCTTCAACGACCCAAAACGATGACCCATATAACAAAATAATGGTCCATACTATCCCCCCGTGGGTTCACTAGAATTGATTCAACGGCCATAACCAACGGCTCGTTGGTTCATATGATGAGCCGTTCTGAGGGTAATCCAATGGACCTAGGAAAATTTGTTTTATAGTTCTCTTGAAATCAAAACAACGATCAATCCAACGATCTGTTGGTCCATTGGATGACTCTTTCTGAGAGTCGTTGTTTGGTCCTGGTGTTTTTTTCCTATTAATTTCTGCTATATGTCTCGGGTCTGATCTAAGGAAACTTTTGGGATATTACATTAGGAAACTTCCGATATAGACTTGACTGATATGAGCTATGTCCCTTTCTCTGCATCTGTTGTTGACCTTGTCTAGCTAGATAATCACCCCTGATGATTTTACCACTGACTCTGACTATGTAGGCCTGGACTACACACAGTGGTGACCAATTTTGCCCCCAGATGGAGCACCACTAAACCTTCCCGTGTTACATGCCTTTTTTCTTTCTCACTCAACTCTTTCCATTTCTATATAGGACTCATAACAGAGAGTAGTGTTAACTATATCTTAATAGGTACCACCTTGCACATCTCGTATCACAAAACCATGATAGCAATGTTCAACTCCATCCATGAATCATCTCACCTTCTCCTTTCGGTCTTCAACTAAAAATATAACATACTTGGATAAATCAACGAACTTAGTCTCAAACTCTATAGTTTTCATAGCACCCTGGTGCAGGTTATTAAACTAACGTCTCATGTCATCTTGTTTGCTCTAGGGAATAAACCTGCCCTTAAACATTTTTGAAAACTCTAACCAGGTGATACGTGGTAACCCTGCTTGTCTACCTCTCCAAACTTAAGTACACCATGCCTCTGCAGACACTGAGAATAGAAAAGTGGTAAATTCCACACCGCAAGTCTCCTTTAGCCTCAACATAGTTAGTATCTTTACATGATCAATGAACTTCTGAGGCTCAATAGAAATTTGCGTGGAATCGAACTCTAGTGGCTTAAGATCCATGAAATTCTTAAGATCTTTGGATTGCCAATTAGTTGCAACTGAATGAACAATCAGCTGAGGGGTCAATTAAGGTGTCTTTGTAGAAACAACATTCAACTAAACTTTTGTCTGCGCTTGCAAAGTATTTTGAGGAACTGGAAGTCCACCATGAGTAGGCACCAATGCCTTTAACTCATTGAAAAATCTCAACACTACATGAGTAGGCAAGGGAACAGTAGGTACAACAGATGGTACTATCGATGGAGCATCCCAAATAGCTTGTTCCTATACTCACTCCAGAGTAGCAACTCAGGGTTGACCCCCGTTCACAACTTCAGGTTGATGATTGGCCTATGCCCAAGTCTGAGACCTTGTTTTATAGGCACCAGCTTGACTACCACCGGGGGTAGAACCATGCCCTGCACCCCATCCAACTGGTGCCTTTGATCGATTAGCAGATGAAGACTCGTGTTTCTTATTCATCTGCAAAATAAATATTTTAAGATTACACTAAAATCAATTCAACACATGAATAAAGAATGAAAAAAGAGAAAACATCCTAAATATTTTGTAGCCTCGAGGTGATAAGTATGGGTGCTTACATACCCATGAACAGGACTCTAGTAAATACTGCTCCATGACCCGGGACTTAAAGCCTAGCCGTGATATCAACTTTGTCACGTCCCAAAATATCCCTTAGATGTGACTGGCACTCACTAACGCCACTCACCAGGCGAACCTATTTTTCATACACTTAACATTTTCTCTATGAACTGAAATAAAATATGTGTAACTCCAAACGCATCAATAGTCGTAAAAATGAAATTATTATCCTACCAAAATCATGTTTCAATTTATAAGAAAGAACATGAATATTTATGTAATGTATCTCTAGCCCAAATCCCACACTACAACCATGGGGTATCTAATAGAGTTACATGAATTTAGCTGTCAGACATGCAAACACCAAGCAAGAAAATATATATAAAAAGTAGATAAAGTTGAAACAATACCCTCCAACAATCAATGCAAAGGCTCACCTCAGCAACAAAATCTATGTGAACAGACTCGTTAGCCACTAGTCTCATGTCCCACAACATTATCTGCATAGACATACAAGTAAAGAGCGAGCTATATATAAATATAACTCAGTAAGATTCTCGGCCCACAATTTTAATACCCTTAG
>JACEIK010000818.1:175607-193163 GCA_018107945.1 Datura stramonium
GTTATTATTATTCTTGTTATTATTATTGCTATTGTTATTGTTATTGTTATTGTTATTGTTATTGTTATTTTTGTTGCTGGCTCTAAAATCTATCAAAGAAGAAGGTGTGTCTTTTAAAAGCCATGTCACTAAAAGGTCAAGAATGAGTCAAGAAGCACAATATGAGAATTATAGCATGCCACAACAAACACTATGTCCTTATGGACTCCGTTGGGTCACGGAACAAGAAGGTAAAAAGTGGTTCAGAGATCATAAAGAATCAAAATATTCTCATGAATTATTTTGTTGATAAAGATATCTTAGCATTCGAATTTCATAATATTTTTGATAGAATACATACTCTCGGGTAGGATTTTGTGTTCAATGATCCAGGAGAATGTAATTTAACTATGGTGAGGGAATTTTTGGGAAATTAGAACCTAAAGAAAGGATTAAGCAAGTGAAGATTAGAGGGAAAATTGTGAATTTTGATATTGCCCAAGCACACGTGGTCGTCAAGTAATATAGAATTTTGTTATTGTTATTGTTGTTGTTGTTGGCTCCAAAATCTAGCAAACAGAAGGTGTGGCTTTCAAGCCATGGCACTAAAATATCAAGAATGGGTCAAGAAGGACAAAATGAGAATTCTAGCATGCTACAACAAACACTATGGCGTTATGGACTTCGTTGGGTCACAAAGCAAGAAGGTAAAAAGTTGTCCAGAGATCATAAAGAATCAAAATATTCTCATGAATTATTTTGTTGATAGAGATATCTTAGCATTTGAATTTCATAATATTATTGATAGAATACATATTCTCGGGTTGAATTTTGTGTTCAATGATCCAGGAGAATATAATTTAAATATGCTAAGGGAATTTTTGGCAAATTGTAACCTAAAGAAAGAATTAAGCAAGTCAAGATTAGAGGGAAAATTGTGAATTTTGATGTCGCCCAAGCGCACGTGGTCGTCAAGTAATATATGATTATTAAGCATAGATATTGTACCCAAGGGACTTGTCAATTTAATCGTTATAAGGTTTGTACATTGATTTGACTAATCTATGAAACAAGTAAAACAAAGATTGGTTTGGAAAATTAAAGTACTAAAACTTCAAATGTGAAAATTAACTAAAATGAATGCAAGTTAGATTGTATTGCGATATTGATGACAGACTAGGGAAATGGTGCTATTGGTTTCTGGTTGAGTTTTCCAGATATAATTAAACTAGCATTATTCTTCATACAGTTGCAAGTTACTATCCCATTTCTTACCACTATCCCTAGCATCCAAGAACTATTTCATGAACCCTAACGCCTATATCCCTATGGTCGCAGGAGAACAATGAAACAACGATTATGCCTACTTGTATTTCAACTAAACGGGGTTGAAGGGTATATCTGTATCCTCAATAACAACTTGTATCATATCACCAATGGGTTCAAGGGTCTTTGAATTTTCGTTCTATAATTATTTTTAACCTTTACAATTCTCTTTCCCAAGTTCAATCGAAAGCCAACAGATTACTTACAAGGTGATCAATCTCATAAATAATAAATTAACACAAATAAATACAAAAACCCATAAAAAAGGAATCAAAACTAATTTTATTTAGTTTGTCAAAAAATCAACCATTCACCATGGCCATAACCCTAGAATATGAGTTTAGCCACTCATAGACAAGTGGAAAAACAAATACTTGGTCATCATCATGCGAAAAGACAAAGTAAAGAAGAGAAATCCTAGTTGTAGAACCTTGTCTTCCTTCCAAACGGCTTACAAGCTTTTATGAATGAACTACAGAATAAAAATTGAGTAAAGACTGCTTCAAAGCAGTACAAAACTACTCCCAGAAGTCAAAAACTATGTAATAAATGACCTAATGCTTATATTTATATATGAGCCTTCAAATGACGCTTCTGCCCTTCAAGACTTGGCTTTGAAATAAGCATCTTTCACCCTGTAATGACCCTGGCGTGCCGCCCGCTCTATCTCTCCATAGACTTAGTCAAATGTCCAGCAATTTCAGCTCCGGTTAGGGTCTGGCGCACCGCCCCCAGCCATAGCACCAGGCTAAGATTTTTCTCTATGAAGTTTTGGACCTGGTGCAGGGTGCCAACCATAGCACCAAACCTGTCAAATCCTCAAATCTTCATTCCTTGCATCATTTTAAGCCCATTTTACCTAGTTTCCTGCTCAAACCAACTCAAATCATTTGTTAGTGCATAAACACATACATAAATGAATTTAAGCATAAATTAAGAATTATGAACTCAAAATATGATCAAATATGGGTAGGAACATGGAAAATGGGCTTGAAAATATGCCCAACATCATCACCCCACACTTAAACCATTGTTCGTCCTCGAATAATCCTTAAAACATATCTAAAATCATGTTTCACCATCAGACTTGACACCTCTATCAACTCTTACTTGGCCAACTAGCATGGAGCAAACATAAAGTGTTTTATCATCATACCACAATTCTCAACAAAGCACATAGAAAGATTTCACAATCAAGAACACACAACCTCTATAAATTACTAATCTTTTTAACACAAAGGGCCAACATGATTAAATGTGACACATGCAACAAGTAGTACACCGAATTAAACCTCTTGTGCCCCTCACTTTTAGTTATGTTCCTCTCTCAAATTCATCAATATAAGACATGGAACATAATAAGTAAGTAATAATCACACTCACAAATGATGTAATGTACATATTCAACATACCGTAGGCTTTCCCTTCATGTACGTTAAGACTACCTAATTGCTTTAAGAGATTAATATCACAAGGATTTTTCTTTATTATAATATCGGCTAACGGACGGGTAGGATTGATATTTCATTTTATAGTGACTACTACCCTAAGAACTTTTAAGACATATTTCACTTTACTTGTCCACCACCTCTTTCCTTGCTTGTTCACCTTTCCTCTACTCACCCTTGTCTTTTATTTTCATGCCCCATTTTGTTACACCTTGGAAATTTTTTGGAAATTATTTGATGTTTGTATGCTATGTTAAGGGAAGTACGGGTCGTATATTGACCGTAGATGACAAGGGAAACGTGTATGAATGGAAAAAAATGAGTATGTAAAGTTTATAAATTAGGGTCAACTTTAAATGACCATATCTCCCAATATATAATGAATTAGATTGGGACTATTTTGAGCTAATGTTTTAATCCATCTTAGTAGGAATTTTTCCTAATAAATAGTAAGTCACTTCCCTCTTTTGAAATCTCTAATAAGTGTATGAATTTTGGAAGGAAAACTAGAAGAAAGTTATGGTTTGTATGTTGACTTGTTGCAGTTGTTGAGCTATTATTTTGCTGCGTTTTGGGCAGCAAGATTTCTGCATTATTGGGAAGTGTTTTGGAGGAAAATACTCCTATTATATCCAACAATATTCTCATGCCAAGGGTAAGTGTTTCTTATTTCTTAACTTGTCTAACAATCCTAGCTAAAGCTAGAAGTTGGAGGTTATGTTGGGCTGCCGTTGTTGGTATGTTGTTGTTGAAGTTATGCTCGTTTTTGAAATTTGGAATAGCTTTGTTTTGCTGAGAATATACTCTATATTTGTGGTAGTTTTTCATGAGAAAAGTGAGGTAATTACCTACCTCTATTTTCCCCCAAAGTTGTAGAAACAAGTTGAAATAAGAAATGCTAAGTGTTGCCTTATTAGTTTGTGTTCTGACTGCCTATTGATGTAACATTTTTAATGGATAAATTGGCTTAAAACAGCCTTTTCACTTGGTGATAAAATCAATTAATTTAAGGGGCTAAAGTTCTGGGTTTTGAAAGAAAGAAACGACATAAGAAAGCTCGCCGGAAAAAAAGGTATATGAGGCGTTCTTTGTCTCTTGATTTTCAAGCACGAATTCATGCCGAGGATTAATCCGTCATTCCCCTGTACTTGAGCTTCTGTCGTAGCATATTATGGTTCCTCCCAATTTTTATGATTACTTGGTATTAAGGTGTGTATTTTCTAAAGAGTTGGAACGCATGAATGTGAAGTAGAGAGGGAAATTTCCTTCTATTTTGGTCATAGTTGTAAATTGAGTCTCAAGTCCCCTCGGTGTGGGCACTGTGAGCTTATCCTTTACATTATGTTATGTATTTTTGGTGTCAAAGTTGTTTCACATTATGGTTGCTAAGAAATTTGGTAAGCATAGCAAGACGACGACGCGCAGACATACCTACTAATTGAAATCGGGTTTTAACTCAATAAGGGCTAACGAGGGTAACGAAATGGAATTTCCTTATGATAGTTACCTACCCTCTCATAATCATGTTTTAAGGTACCTAGGTCCATGAGGTGATATCCCGATCCCTCTTCCTTAAGCTAATAGACTAATTAATACGTTTCTTAATTAACAGATACGTTAAACTTGGAAGATAGAACCCGAATGGGTAAACTATTGATATTTCTATGGGACCATCTTTATTGGCAGGTTATGCACAATATCTTGATGTTAANATATATGTTTACTCTTACATTCAAATTACATGCTAAAGCGGCAAAGATTGCCTTTAGAAAGTTGATATATGTTTATTACAGCTCTTCAGTTATCTAGACCTCCTTAGAATTGCTTAAGGCTTTAAGTAGACACGTCGCATGTTCTTTGAAAGTTGTAGATATGTAAGGAAATTAACCTAAATGAAAGACCAATATGTGTATGGAATAATTTTAGTATAAGGGGTCGTGATAAGATCCTACACATGTTATAGTTACTAATCAACATATTTAATGGTTTCCAGTATTCAGATAATTTTTATGAGCTCTGTCAGCTCCATTTATGATGGTGATTAAGATTTATTTTTATTTTACCCAGGCGTGGTACACCGGCTACAAATCTTTTTATTTTTACCCCGGTGTAGTACATCGGTTGGAGATATTTTTATTTTACCCTGGTGTGGTACATCGGCTGAAGATATTTTTTTTTTACCCCGGTGTGGTACACAGGCTGGAGATCTTTTTATTTTATCCCTGTGTGGTACATCGGCTGGAGATATTTTTATTTACCCCGGTGTCGTACGCCGGTTGGACGAATTTTATATATGGATTTATGGTTGGCTGGTCGCTGTCATTACAATTATAGTTTCTTTTTTGTGCATTTCTTAATTGCATTTTCATCTCTTTATAGAGTTATTATCATGTTTCAGTTTCTAGGATTCCAGGTTGTTACCATTCCTTATTCCTGGTTCAGTAATCTTGAGTTCAGTTATGTTATAGTAAGTTGTTATCAATTACAGGTTGCAGAGTTCCAGNATATTTATCCTCTATATGTTTATGTGCTAAGTCAGTTATTACAGGATTGTTATCTCATGGTTACAGTTTCAGCCTTACATACCAGTACATTTCATTCGTATTGACGTCCCCTTTCTTGGGGACCTGCGTTCGTGCCGCAGGTGAAGGTAGAGGTTAGGATGGTCAGTTGAGTAGAAGTTCATGAGATCAACAGATGGTTGGTATGCTCCTTTCTTCCTGGAGCTAGGGCTTAGTTATTTATGCTTGAGTTTTGAGTTGCAGGTATGGGTAGGTCGGAGCCCTGTTCCGACCATCAGTTAGTTTACTCTTTAGAGGCTTTGTGGACTTACTGTGTACAGTGTTATTCATTTTTTGGCCTCGTCGGCTTATTGTTGCTTGGTTAGCACACTAATTTCCTTGATTGCATTTCGATTGTTTACCCATATTGTTGAGACCTTATGGGTCCAGTTTATTCTTTAGTTGATTGTGACAGTTTGCCTGGATGGCCTAAGTGTTACAGTTATAGATGTCATATAGCTGGCTTCTCGATCAATCATGAATCGAGTGCCAGTTGCGCCCTACCCCAGTTTTGGGGTGTGACACATTTTTTCATTACATAGCTTCTAGTTTTCTACTCATCGAATCACTAAGAATTTTGCAATTAAAGCTCTATTTTTCAATTTCCGAGCAGCAAGTAAACAAATTTTTTTTTATGAATACCCCTTCTCTCAGTTTTCTTTTCTTACCGCAACTTTTTCTTTTTTCCTTAACATTATACTTCAGTGGACCTTTACTTTCAAGTCTGAAAGTGCCTAAGACTACGTTGAATCAATAAGTTTGAGGTCTCACAAAAAGAGAGATTAAGCTACTATTGAGGCTAAAAAAGAATAAGGGGTTTAGGCTCAAAGGAGGTAACTAGGGAGCATGTGCAGGAAGGTAAAACAAATCTGGGAAAACATGGATTTTCAAAGAAATGCTTTGATCATCTCTCAAATCCCTACCAACTAGTTATGCTACATATATTGAGGTAGGTTATAGATGCTACAATATATATATATTTATACACACAAAGCAATTAAGCTCACCTCTCATGGTAACAAGAATCTAATTAGAATCTATAGCTACACATTCACACAATCATATTGAATGATAAGTTTATTCATAATTGAGCCCCAGGGATATGTTGAGTCAAATTAAAGAGATATGTGTGTCTCTCATGGATCCTCACTCATGCAATTCAGATGATCACTCTATTTACTCCAGCATAGCAACTAAGCAGAATATCAACAAGCATACAAGTGGATGACCTACGACTCAATCCTACAAAATAAAACATGTGAATAAATTTCCTTAAGACAGTCATTATCCATCTATCATAGGGAAATGTCATTACTCTACGACTATAATGACTCTTAAAAATGAAAAAATTACCTAGTTCAAAGGGTTTCCCTTAAGAAAAGAACCAACGCCATAAAAAATGGAAGGGTAGATGAGACATGCTATTTTCAAAAAATTTCAACTAAATGTCACGACCCAAAAACAAAGTCGGATCGTAACAGGGGACAAGGAACCCCGAGAGGCTCCATGTAGACCCATGGAATAAGCGTACATCTAACTCCATTCACTTTAAGCGGAAGGATGAACATAAGGCATAGCGGAAACGTAAGCATATCATAACATAACATAACATAGGGAGTCACTAGACATACACGCAAGATGAATATTACATACTGTATGAAAGCCTCTATTACATATGATGGGTTGATGGGACAACACTCCCAACTAACCCGGCCAAGTACTGAAACATCAAATAACACAAATGTCTGTCAAACGGCCCTTGGAACATGAGGACTCACCAAAAAGATGAAAGTGAACTCTGATATGATCTATAGATGAGGATGAGCCTGAGAGCAGGGTCTTGTATCATGAAACAAAACAACATATAAAGTATGCGGTCAGTACGTGAAATGTACCGAGTATGCAAGGTAAGTAAAACGGACATTTTAAAAGATGTAAAATCTCATAAAACATCATAAGAGTAGGACATCATGCTTATATAGTAAACATCGTAACATAACGTAAGCCTCAAGGTTTTCAAATCATTCATAAAACATTCATAATCATAAGCATGAGAGGAAAGAGATAATGAACATAACTTGAGCAAATATACATAATCATAGTCATGCATAAAACATGAGGAACAATGGGAGATTTTCATAACCGACATATCCCATATGAGCACACATGGAGCCCAACTTGTAAACCTAGCCATTCGTACCTTGCCAAGGGTAGAACCATGAAAGTGTCATATCACCATGAAAAGAGCCAATTGGGTCAGAGACAGTCACAAAGGAGGTCCCAACATACCTATGGTGGCATGTAGTTTATGAGATTCGGGGATGAACCTGGGCCCCGAACATACTCGGTGTTCAATACTGTTCCCAAAACATATATATAGCTCATGGTATAACATGCATGAATTCATGGGATAGTTAAATCATGATAATCATAAACTTATTTTTACATGCGTAATCTAGCCATGACATGGGAACCATGAGTCGACCAAAAATATAATTCATGAATCATAGGTTTCATACATACTTGTAGACCATACATATAGCTTGAAAATCATCAAATCATGATGGGTAATTGAATAAATTCATATTTCAAATCATAATTCATGTTGGGCTTGTAAATATCATCAATTGAAAGGAAGATCAAAAATCGATTCATCATAGATCATGCTTAAATAGTCTTGATTTAGCAGAAATTGAAATAAACAATTTTATAAGTAAAATAGTTGTGAAATCTGATTAAAATTCATGAAATATGATGTAAATCATAAATTATAACAACCCATTAGTAAATCATTAGAATTTTCACAAAAATTTAATTAAAACCCCAATAGATTTTTGGTAGATTTCCATAAATTAATAGAGAATGGGCATTGGCGTGAATAGAAATACCCATTCATAAACCTACATACCGGGGTAAGATCAGATTCTAAAGTTCTTGAATGCCCAAAGGAGAATTGATAGGGAAAAGCTTGAATCTATGTTTGACCTCTCTAGAATTGTCTCAGTTTGCATGTATGGGAATGGCTTAAGAAAAAGGGACTTAACCTATCTTATTATGCCCATAAAAATACATGAAACGACATAGTTTAGGACCTTAGAGCATAGGTATGACAAGAATACCCTTAATAATTTTGCAGTAACTAACTGCTCATCAGCCCCCACGAGGGACCTAATGAGTCGTTGCCACCACCCACAAGTCGTTATCTCAGTCGTTAGGTCTGTCTATCACATCACCTGGGCTCTTCACAGGGGAATTCACGAGTTTTCGTAGGTGACCACAACTCATTGTTACCATTCATCACCCTCACTATTCTTATTTCAATAAACCCTATCCGTTAGGTGCACTGCCTTACACTTTTCCCCTTCTTTATTCTCTTGGCCACGGCTGACCTGATGAGTCGTAGGCTTGACCACAAGTCGTGGTCATGCCTGTGAGGACTCCCTTCCACTACTTCCTTCAACTCAACCCAATCCTTCACCACGAATCTCCTCAAGACTCGCAGTCCTCCCCCCACGGGTCATAGAACGACTCGTTCTGTGACCTGGTGCAAAAATTTCAGTTTTCTCCATTTAAACTCCCGGGTCTGATCTTCGAGCTTCCGGGGTATAACAATATCTCCCCCTTGTGAACATTCATCCTCAAATGTTGGAAACAAGCAAAAAAAGAAGACATGCAATTCTTACACCAGAATACTAATCATTTAACGAAAACTAATAGAATGACTACCTCTGATTCAAACCACATAGCTGAACTGATTTCATGATTCACATACACATTTATACACATAAAGAAACTTGAACACACGAATTGAACATGAAAACTACATAGATTTATAGGGAAAAACTGATACCTCAAGTCTGAACTAAGCCGACAGATAATAAACGTGGGTATTTAGCCATCATATCCGCTTCGGCATCCCACGTAGCTCCTTCAACATGTTGATTCCTCCATAATACTTTAACTAAAACTACTTCTTTATTCCTTAGCTTCCAAACCTGATGATCTAATATTTCAACCGGAACTTCCTCATAACTAAGGCTATCTTTTACACCAATGTTGTCCAACTGAACTACTAGAGCTGGATCTACCAAACATTTCTTCAAAACCGATACATGAAATACAGGATGCACAGAAGACAACTCTGAGGGAAATTCCAACTCATACGCTACCTTGACAACTTTTCTCACAATCCAGTAGGGACCAACATAATGGGGACTGAGTTTTCCGTTCTTCCCAAATCGCATCACTCCCTTCGTGGGAGACACCTTCAGAAATACCCAATTGTCCACCTCGAACTCCAACTCTCTCCTCCTCACATTCATATAGGACTTTTGATGACTCTGAGCGGTTTTCAGCCTGTTCCTTATCAACTGAAACTTTACCATAGCCTTATGTACAGAATCTGGCCCTATCATGGCTGCCTCACCAACCTCAAACCATCCGATGGGCGATCTATATCTCCGCCCATAAAGAGCCTCGAACAGTGCTATTTGGATACTGGAGTGACAACTGTTATTGTAAGAAAACTCGATCAAGGGCAAGCGATCATCCCAACTACCTTTAAAGTCCATCACAAATGCTCTCAACATGTCCTCGAGATTTTGGATTGTTCATTCCGCTTGTACATCCGTTTGTGGATGAAAGGATGTGCTGAGCTTAACCTGAGTCACAAGCCCCTTCTGAAAAAGACCGCCAAACCAAGAGGTAAATTGAGTACCATGGTCTAAAATAATGGACAAGGGAACTCCATGCAATCGAACCAACTCCCAGATATATATCTTGGCGTAATCCTTCGCTGAGTACGTGGTTTTGACCGATAGAAAATGAGAAGCTTTAGTCAGTCTGTCTACCACTACCCATATAGAATCATATTATCGGTGAGTAGAGGTAATCCTGTTATGAAATCCATGTTAATTTCTTCCCACTTCCAAATAGGGATGCTTATATCTTGAAATACTCCTCCCGGCCTTTGATGCTCAACCTTTACTTGTTGACAGTTCGGGCACTTATCTATGAATTCTGCAATATCCTTCTTCATGCCATCCCACCAATAGATTTCTCATAAATCACGATACATCTTAGTGACACCCGGATGGATGGAATACCTGTATCCATGGGCCTCATGCAATATCTGGCTCCTCAAATCATAAACATCTGGAACACATAGGCGGTCCTGATACCGAAGCACACCATCATTCCCTTGGGAGAAAACCTCCACCTTCTGACTCCGAACGACTTCCTTTAACCTTACCAAAATTGGGTCCTCATCTTGTTTAGATTTTACATCAATCACCAAGGATGATTTTGATCCGCTTTGAACGACAATACCGCCATCAATGGAGTTAACCAGTCTAACCCCCAACCTGGCGAGTCGATATACATCCTTCACCAACTCCTTTTTCCCTTCATCCACATGGGACACACTCTCCATCGGGAGCCTACTAAGTGCGTCTTCCACAACATTAGACTTATCCGGGTGGTAAAGAACACTCATATCATAGTCCATGAGTAGCTCTAACCACCTCCTTTGTCGTAGGTTGAGATCTTTCTCGGTGAACACATATTGTAAGCTCTTGTGGTCCGTAAACACATCCACATGGACCCCATACAAGAAATGTCTCCATATCTTCAATTCGAATACCACCGCGGCCAACTCTAGATCATAAATCAGGTAATTCTTCTCATGGATATTTAACTGTCTAGAGGCATATGCAATTACTTTCCCTCACTGCATCAATACACACCCGAGTTCAGTTCTCAAAGCATCACCATACAGCACAAAACCTTATGTACCCTCGGGTAGGGTCAATACTGGTGCGGTAGTGAGTCGAGTCTTCAACTCTTGGAAGCTCTTCTCACAAGCCTCTGACCATTGGAACTTTACCTTCTTTTGAGTCAACTTGGTCAATGGTGGTGCAATTGATGAAAAGCCTTTAACAAATCTCTAGTAATAACCAGCTTGGTCCAAGAAACTCCGAATATCCAAAGGATTCACCAGTCTAGGCCAATTCTTCACTCCTCGATTTTCTGAGAGTCTACTTTTATGACCTCGCTTGATACCACATGTCCCAAAAATGCTACCGAGTTCAACCAAAATTTGCACTTGATTAACTTGGCATATAATTTGCAATCTTTGAGAGTCTAAAGCACTACTCTTAAATGAGCGGCATGCTCCTCCTCGCTCCGACAGTATACAAGGATGTCATCAATTAACACGATGACGAACGTGTCCAGGTATGGCTTGAACACCCTGTTCATCAGGACCATAAAAGCTGCAGGAGCATTTGTTATTCCAAAATACATAACTATAAATTCATAATGACCATACCGAATCTTAAAGGCCGTCTTCAGGATAGAACACTCCCGAACCCTAAGTTGATAATACCCGGACCTGAGATCTATTTTTGAGAAACACCTTGAACCCTGTAGCTGGTCAAACAAATCATCGATACTGGGTAGAGGATACTTTTTCTTAACGGTGGCTTTGTTCAATTGCCGATAATCAATGTACATCTGAAGCGAACCATCCTTCTTTCAAACAAATAAGACTGGAGCACCCCATGGAGACTTGCTCGGTCTAATGAAGCCCTTATATAGCTGGTCCTTCAATTGATCCTTCAACTCCTTTAGCTCGGCTGGAGCCATCCTGTAAGGAGGGATAGAGATAGGCTGCGTATCGGGTAGAAGATCAATACCAAAATCGATTTCCCTCTCATGAGGAACACCTAGTAAATCATTTGGAAATACTTCTGGGTACTCACCACCGGAATTGACTGGATAGTCAGGGTCTCGGACTCAACATCCTTAACCCTAACTAAATGATACATGCACCCCTTAGTAATCATATTCCTGGCCTTAAGATATGAAATAAACCAACCTGCTGGTACAACCGAACTACCGTTCCACTCTATGACTGATTCACCTGGAAAATGAAATTCCACCGCACGGGTTCTACAATTTACAAAAGCATAACATGCATACAACCAATACATGCAAAGAATAGTGTCAAAGTCAGTCATGGCTAACTCTACAAGGTTTGCGGAGGTGACTTTATACAGGATAGCGATCGCGCATCCTCTATACACTCGCCTAGCTACAACCGAATCACCAACAGAAGTGGAAACTGAAAATGGTTCTAATAGAGTTTAGGGACTAACTCCAAAGTTACTAGCGATGTAAGGAGCCATAAAAGACAAGGTAGCTCCCAAATCTAGCAAAGCATAAACGTCAATATGAAAAACGTGAAAAATACCACTGACCACATCCGTAGAGACCTCCTGCTCCTGGCGGGGTGCTAAAGCGTAAAACCTGTTTTGATGTTGACTGCCGGCTGAACTAGTCGAGGCACCCTGCTGAGGGGGACGTGCTGCTGGAGTGGCTGAACTAGCTGCTGGATGATGAAGGGCGTATTCACGCACTTCATAGATATATTTTGCCTGTACTTTACTATGTTTTGAGAATAAATTAATGTGTGTTTGCATGTGTTTATGTTATATATTTTTGGAAATTAGCTAATGCATGTGATTAGATGTTTTCAGGGCTAAAAAGGATTGAGTTGAATGTATTTGAGGCATATGGACTGAATATGAAAAGAAGCTGAAGTCGTGGGCAAAAGTTGAGTTTGGAAGATACAAAAACCATGTACATGACGGGTTAAGGGAACGACTCGTTACATCTGGTAATGAGTCGTGAAGTTAGTCATGAAAACTGTGATAGAAAATTATTGAAAAAGTAACCAGTGGAGATGACGAAAGACATAATGAATCATTAGTTGACTAAACGTCTCGTTGGCAGATCACTGGAACCAACTGTATGGTACACTAGAAATTTGAAAAAGTTAGACCACGAGGGGCCTAAGGACTCGTGCACATGCAAAACGAGTCGTTAGGTGACCTGTTTCCACAACTGGCAATGCGGAAGTGGTTGGGGCGACACACAAGGCTTCAAAAACGACAAAAAATGGCTTTCCTACTTCAACTAGGAAAAGGAAAAATTTAAATCCCAAGTCAAATTCATAAAGGAACAAGGAAAACATAAATCTGCTACTATAAATACCACTTTATTTTCATGTAATAATCATGTCTTCAAATGTTGAAGTTTCACAACAAGTTTCTAGAGTAAATTTTAAGACATGTTAGAAGACATTTGAGATTTGATTGTAATGTTGTTCTTTCGTATTTTGCATTAATCAAGTGAGTTCTTCCTATCATCGTTGTAAGTATTAATTTTTGCTTTTATTTATGAATTCTATTAATTTACTTATAAATATAATAGGCTAAAACCACCACAACTAAGGTTGTGGGAACCATGAAAAATTAACACACATAGGTAAAATACTTAGTGAATCTTGAACAGAGTTTATCCATGTATTGTTGCTTCCTTCGTTTTAATTGATTTTTAACGATTGAAAACGTTAGAACTTGCCTTATTCTTACTTGCTGGACCAAGGAGGTAGTGAATGGAAAAAGAGATTAACAACGTAGATTTGAGGCTATCAACCCTGATCTAATAGCTTGACCTTTTCCGGGAATAGCTAATCCAATAACAATGATAAGGGTTAGTAAAGTACACACACGTAGACAGACCAAGTTGCGTGGTGATAATCATCTAAATAGGGGAACAACTATTTAGGTGAAATTAACTTACTGATATTGCATGCTAAGCACCGGAATAGATCACTAGTAGAAAACGCCTTTGGGTTATGAAGTCATGGGGAACACTTACCTTAGTTAGTTGCATTAATTTGGAAATAACAAACATTTTCTCAACATTGTTATTCATTACTTTTATAAATTCCCCCCTCTAAGGAAATAATTAACTAAAAAGTTTAAGCACTAGCGTTCTTCTACATCCTTCCGTATTCCCTGTGGAATCGACCCCAACCTCTAGTTGGGTTCTTTATTTACAACGTCCGCTTCATACTTCGTAAGGAGGTGTGGTTTGAGCGTTATCAAAAAGTGGCGCCATTGCCGGGGAATACGGTTTAGGATTAGATTAATTTCTTGTGTTTAACTTTTAGTCTTTATTTCCTATTTTTTATGTTTTTCTTTTATCTTATGATGTGTCATGGGTTGGCGTGGTAAAACAAGTGGCAAAGATGTGACCACAGTCTCAACAGGTATCTTGATGAAGCTTGAGTAATCAAGATACTTGTGTCGTGTCGTGATGTTAAATCAGCCGCTACTTGGGAGACAACCCAAGATAAATTTTTCATTTTTATGTGTTTATTCAAGTGTGCAGGTGATAGCTCATAATTTTCAACAAAACAATTTGAGCATGAAATACATAGATGGGGGAAGTTGTTCTTATCCCCACGAACGACGAGGAGTGGAGTCCCAGAGAGTTCTTCTTACACTCTATTATTTTATGCTTATTTGTTGTAGCACTAGGGATAGTGAAACCAATTAAGTGTGAGGTGCGAGAAGTGAACTCCATAGTATCATGCATACCTTAATTGCTAAATTTATACATGGTAGGACTAGTTTGTTTGGGATTTATGACTTATCATACATGTTTGTGGGGTTGTAGTATCTTTTACTTTTATTTTATTTTGGGTTCGTCCGGTTTTTATTTTCGGTACTTTTTCGGTGGATAGTCCCTTAAAACCGACTAGAGAGTCTAGATTTTTTATTTTTTATTTTTTTAATCATTGATTCATGACTTTGCCCAATGATGGATTGATGAAAACCTTTTTGAGGGTAAATTAGTCATTAGGAAGAACAAGAACTTGGATCATATGAATGCTAGGTGCTTCACTCTAGGTATCATTGGGACTTTATTATATTCACTCAAGAATGCAGAAAAAGGTAGAAACACTTAGTGTTTTGGAAACTTTACTCATGTTCTTGAAAAGAGAAAAATGGGCTTAATTATGTTATGCATGCAATATGAATATATATGTTTATGTGATCTTGATTTCCATTGTTAAACCATCTTGTGCCAATGTGTGAGGAATTATTTTTGATAACTCCATGCTTGTAAATTAATGTCTAGAACTTGCCCGGTGTGTGTGCAAAGAGAAATAAGAATGATGGATTTAGGAAGTGATATAGGATTTTTTTGGTAACCATTTTTTAATCCTATTTTACCTACCTTGATTGTAATTATCCTAGTTAGTCATGTTGAGCCTTAGCCTATTCTTTTGATAGCTATATTATAAGCTTGAATCCCTTTTTGTTCTAGTGACTTCTATTTGATCCAAATGACTCCTAGAGCACTTTGATGAATTTTTTTTGTAGGAAAGGAGTATAATTGGAGAAGTGAAGGTAAAATCTAAAAAGTGTGGTGAATTGGAAGAAAAGAAAAAGGTGAAATTTTTCTAAACAAGGAGGGTGATTTTTAGTGGGAAAACAAAAAGAAGAAAGAGCTTTGAAAAATTAAAGATGAAAAAAAATCATGATTTACCGATTAACCGTACCCATTTGTTTACAATGAACCTGTTTTGGCCCTGGTCGTTCCTTGGATATTTTGAACCTCAACATAAGAAAAATGCTTAAGTTGAGGGTGGCTAGAGTAGGGGTGAGTAAAGGGTGGGAACGGAAGAAAGGAAAAGAAAAGAAAAAAAATGTGTGAATGATCTCAATGATGAAAAGAAAAATCTCCACTAGTCACCTAAGTTGAAAAATTAAAAAATAAGGAGGTATAAGAAGAAAATTTGTGAAATTAAAGAATGAGCTAAAAATCAAAGTGTTGTGAAGTATTAAAGTGATTAGGGAGATTAGTCACTATCTTGGCCAAATAGTTCCTACCTGTCTTGTAGCCTACATTACAACCAAATTAAAGTCCTTATTGATCCTTAATTCATAATTCAATATTAGCGGAGTATTACACTAAGGGAAAGCCTATGGGTCGTCTTTTGCATGTATGTCGATTTTTTTTGGGAGAGTGAGCGGAAATTGTTTTATTTATGCCTAATTTATATTGACTTATATCTTGTGTGTGAAAGGGCATCTCTCCATATTGAGAGGGCTACAATGGTAAGACTTTGGTTTATCTTGATTGCTAAATTACATATGATTCATGTTGGCCCAAAATATGTCTTGATTAGTTAGTTTTCTATAGCTAAGTGATTTCGAACTTTGACATTTTAATGTTGATCATATATGCATGCGAGTGAATAGTTTGAGCTTCATTGATTTGTCTCATGATCCTAAGTGTAAGTAGACCTGTTCGTTGGATAAATTTTGTGCTTAATTGTTAGAAGGGAAGTAGTAGATTTTTCGAGGACGAACAATAGTTTAAGTGTGGGGTGTTGATGAAGGGCATACTCACGTACTTCATAGACATATTTTGGCCGTACTTTACTATATTTTGAGAACAAATTTATGTGTGTTCGCATGTGTTTATATTATATATTTCTGAAAATTAACTAACACATGCGATTAGATATTTTCAGGGCTAAAAGGGATGGATTTGAATGTATTTGAGGCTTATGGAATGAAGATAAAAAGAAGCTGAAGTCGTGGGCAAAGGTTGAGTTTGGAAGATGCAGAAACAGTGTACCTGACGGGTTGAGGGAACGACTCGTTACATCTGGTAACGAGTCGTGAAGTCAGTCGTGAAAACTGTGAGATAAATTATTGACAAAGTAACCAGTGGAGAAGACGAAAGACATAACGAGTTGTTAGTTGACTAAACGACTCGTTGGCATATCACTGGAACCAACCGTAAGGTACACTGGAAATTTGAAGGAGTTAGACCACAAAGGGCCTAATGACTCGTGCCCATGCAAAACGAGTCATTAGGTGACCTGTTGCCACAACTGGCAACGTGGCAGTAGTTAGGGCGACGTGCAAGGCTCCCAAAACGGTAAAAATTGGCTTTCCTACTTCAACTAGGAAAAGGAAAAATTTTAATCCCAAGTCAAATTCATCAAGGAACAAGGAAAATATAAATCTACTACTACAAATACCCCTTTATTTTCATGTAATAAGCATGTCTTCAAAAGTTTAAGTTTCACAACAAGTTTCTAGAGTAAATTTTAAAAGACATGTTAGAAGACATATTTGAGATACGATTGTAATGTTGTTCTTTCAAATTTTGCATTAATCAAGTGAGTTCTTCCTATCATTGTTTTAAGTATTAATTTTTGGTTTTATTTATGAATTCTATTAATTTACTTATAAACATGATAGGCTAAAATCACCACAACTAGGGTTATGGGAACCATGAAAAATTAACACACATAGGTAAAATACTTAGTGATTCTTGAACGGAGTTTATGCATGTATTGTTTCTTCCTT
>JACEIK010000818.1:244643-267019 GCA_018107945.1 Datura stramonium
CCAATGTATGCATGCAAAATAAGGGGGTAAGAGACTCCATGAGCAGGTCACTCCTCATCCTCATCATCCGTAGCTTCTCCCGCTCCTGTGGCACCAGTAAAACCAGCCTCTCCCAGATCCTCGATTTTTTCTCCAAATCCCTCAAACAAATCATCAATTGGGCCTCGAATAGTGGAAGGAGCAGCCATTGCAGTGTCGAGAGTGCTCATGTTAGGCACTTCCATAGGTTTCCGACTTTTCCACTCCTGCACCTCGGTTCGGAGAGAAGTGACAGCCCCCTCCACTGCATCCACCCATTGCATAATGTTGTAAGTCTCTCATACATTGATTTCAAATCTCATTTTACTGTTTGATCAATGAGTGTAGGGAAACTTCTAGCCAATTTTTGGAGTTGGCTCTCATGAGAGTTGGTCATGTCCACGAGTTTGTGGAGACCACTCAGCTGGGAGGATGTAGGAGGGGGAATCGCTCCCCTAAGAGGTGTGTTACTGGAGGTTTAGCCCGTAGCTTCTTGGTGGGACACATTCAAATCTGGGGCATGTGGTGACTGCTCCGATCCATGGGATAATGATCCCTCAGCCAACCCAAAAGCTTGCAATCTCTTCCTCTTGATTGCGGGTGCCTCGGTATCTCTTTTCCTGTCTAAGGCGATCACTCCTGAGGTAGGGATAGGGGTTTCATCAGGGAAAAATAACACTCCCGCTTGTAAACATAGTTGGGAAATGAGGACCAAATAAGGCATGGAGGTGCTAGCCTGTCTTGCCTTCCACTTTATCTGTTGGGCCACAATCTCCCCAAAGTTAATGGGGACTCTGGACATGATGCAAGCTATGAGAATTGCTGACTCCAAGTTGACCCGCTACTCATTTTTGGAAGGAATGATGCGTCCACAGATAAAATCCAACCATAACTTGGCCTCAAACATCATATCATGGAGAGAAATTTTGCCGCTCATGGAGGCCCATAAAGGGGTGTGAACTGCGATGATAGGGGCAATCCAAGTGAACTGATTTTTCATGTCTGTAATCCTGGCCATATACTCTATGTTCGAGTCAATTTCGTCTTCTTAGGATAAATAATTGATTGCAGTCGGAGTTGTGTCTACCTCCACCTCGCTTACCATGACTAATGGTAGGCAGGGGACTTCATTGATTTTGCCTTTATTCTTCATGATATCTGGTCTAGCCTGGTAGGAGGCATAGAATTCTGGCATCGGGTTTGGGTAGTAGTCTGGGAGAGGATTGTAGAAGGCATGCCATTGCCTATCAGTGAACTGAGCAGTGATGTTGGGCAAGTCCCTATGCAGTCCCGCCAAATCTAACCTTTTCTCCATCGTTATCGACCAGCCCTTGCATATAGTGTAGTGCCCTTTCATATCGGGCACACAGAAGATGATGGCCTCCCTAGAGTCGGCGGGTGTTGCGGAGGCTTTGGCCTTGCCTTTGCCTTTGGTAGTTGAGCAGGCTGGTGCCTTGCCTTTTCCTGTGTTCCTAGATGAAGACATTTTCTGTAAAAACATGATGTTAGTGGCAGCCATAATGCATTGGAATAAAATAACTAAACATTCTACTAACATTGAGATGAGAAGCAAAGATGAAAAACCTTCATTTATAGAACCGGCAACACCGGCGAGTCGCAGAATAGTATGCGCGAACCACCGCTGGATCATTCATGCGAAGTAGTAAACTGGGCAGACAAAGATTCCACCAGTGGCAAGGCAGC
This sequence comes from Datura stramonium, assembly GCA_018107945.1. Classification (NCBI taxonomy): domain Eukaryota; kingdom Viridiplantae; phylum Streptophyta; class Magnoliopsida; order Solanales; family Solanaceae; genus Datura; species Datura stramonium. The sequence continues at coordinate 246,366 of JACEIK010000818.1, forward strand.
GAGTCGTCGGTTCTGATCCGTGAACCGCCGATGTAACGCAGATTCCAAGCAGTGGCCTGAAGCCAACTGGAGATTAGACCGCATTCCATCGGCGTTTCCCTGGACCCAACTGGTGAATAGCCGAATGTCTTCATTCCCAAAGCCATTCCAATAATTTTAATGGAACCAAATTACAAACACCCACTCACATTATATTAAAGCATCAATTCTACACAGATAAAGAACTCAAATGACGATTTACCCTTAAGAATGACATCACCCAATCTATCATAGGGCAAAGCATTTTTAATCCATTTGGGTTACTCAGACTTCACCTCATTTAAGTCCAGACAAATATCACAAACATCCCATACCCCTTTCAGCCAGAAACTACTATCTCCCCACACTTTCAACAACCAGAGCATCAACCATGAAACTAATGGGAGAGAAGGGCATTAACAAGGAGGAGAATGTATATTAAAGCCATAGGAATATGAAATCAAGGTTCCATTGATGAAAACATACAAAGAGTCAGAGATACATTACCACACTTAGGAGAGAGTTTTGCAAAGACTAATTTGTGGTGTCTTGATAATGCTTCAACAATGGAACTTCTGAGACTTGTGTAGTGGAGAGGGAGAACGTGAGAGTAGTGAGAATTTGCTGAAGAGAGTGAGGGTTTTATAGGTGAGTAGGTGAGAATGTGGTTAGTTGAGGAGAAGGTGGGATAGTAATGGTGAGTTAATGTGTTTATGGGAAGTGGGAGAGAGGGATTTGTGGGAATGTGGAAAGGTGGGGTATTGGGAAGACAAAAAGTTTGTGGAAAAATGGAAAAAGGAAAAAAAAACCTAAGGGAATATTTTTCAGATTAGGGCGGCTCAAGCAGACATTTGGTGTCAGGTGGGTCCATCTTTGATTTAGATTATGAAACAAACCCGTGCCTCGACCGGCATTACACCGGCGATCGTCGATATGTGCTGGCGCTTAGCCACCTTACATTTTTGTGCTTGAATTCATGCCCAGTTCACTGTTTGACAATCGATGATAAATCGGCGGTTTGCGAATGGGGTCAACATTCCGCCGATGGATCGCTATTTAGGCACCCAATTCTCAGGTAGTCTGTGTTGTACCGGCGGTTGATCGGCGATACATGGTTTTGAATTGGCGGTCTGCCGGCTTGACCACCGGTCGAACATTCATTTTCCCATCTTTCTACTTTCTTGTATCAGGGCGTAGTGGTTTGCGTATCTGGATCGGCGATTCACTGGTCTAGTGTGTTACCTGCCTTGTTTTTGTGCTTTCTCTCCTTTCTTCTCACTTCATTGGCCCTACAAAATCAAAAACAACAATGACATAAAATAATGCAAATAAAACACTTGCGTTGCCTCCCAAGAAGCGCCTTAGTTAATGTCGTGGCATGACGTAGCTCTCATTCAGCAATCTTTCTTCAAAGGATCATCCTATGACTCAGACTTCTCCATCTCAAATCCACTATCCTCATTCTCTGCATGCAACACTCCGATCACCTTGCACTCATTGGGAGATTTCGCTAATGGACACACATTAAAGGTGACTTCTTCACTTCCAACTCAGAATTTGAGCTCTCCTAGATCCATATCGACCAAAGCTCTACCCGTGGCGAGCAATGGTCTCCCCATAATAATTGGCATTTCAACATCCATTTCACAATCAAAGACTACGAAATCAGCTGGTAAAATAAATTTATCCACTCTCACCAATACATCTTCTAATACTCCCACAGGCTTCTTTATGGAATGATCTGTCATTAACAACCTTATTGATGTGGGTTTTGTGCTTCCAAGTCCCAACTTCTTGAAATGATGAGGGGCATTAGATTTATGCTCGCGCCAAGATTGCATAGAGCTTTCTTAAACACACATATCCAAATTGTATAAAGGATTGTGAAAGCTCCTGGGTCTTCCCACTTGAGGGAAAGATTGCTCATCATCATCGCACTACAATGGTGTGTTGTCTCTCAGCTACCTGCATCAACCAACTTCTTCTTTTTCAGCAACTCTTTCATGAGTTTAGCATATCCGGGCATTTGAAGAAGGGCATCCACCAATGGTATATTAATTGACAATTTACTGAACATGTCAATGAATTTGTTTAACTGATCGTCCTTCTTTTTCTTAGCCAACCATTGTGGATAAGGGGGTGGAGCTCTTATTTCAACTTTGTCATCATCTAAGGACTTCATTACTACCTCATCTTCATCAACATGTGAGAGAGTTTCATAATCCTCCCCCTCACCTTCCTCTTCACTCTTTTCACCACTCTTTTGTGTCTTTGGAATCTTGTCGACTTCATTTTCCTCATATTATTTGGGAGCATTAACCTCCTTGGGATTCACTCTTGCATCTCCAACCAATTTACCACTCCTAGTAACAATAGTCATGCATTGACTATCTTTCTTCGGGTTCGGCATTGTGTCACTTCGGAGTGTTCCCTTCATTCTGGGATTCATTTGACCGGACAAGTGATTCATTTGAGCTTCCAAATTCTTATTGGAGGCCAAATGACAGCTCACCATTTGAGCAAGATTAGACACCTCCCCTTTCAATTCCTTGACCCCGTTGTCGGTTGATTTCACTTTCTTGAGGACTCTCGCTAGCATCTCTTCAATTTTTGAGCTACCTTCATCGATCACACCTAGCTGACTTTGGGTGTTTATAGCTTTTGGAGGGGGAACATATGAGTTTGAACTTCGGTGGTAATGGTCTCCCTCTTTATTTTGCTCTCTTTTTCCCCATCTCTCATTTCTTTCAGGCCATCCCTGTGCATCACGGTTTCTCCAACCTTGATTCTCTTCCCTTGGGTGCCAAGGGCCTTGATTGGTCCCTTGAAACCCAGGTCGAGGACCCCCCATCTAATTTCCCATGTATTGACATTCTTCATCGTACCTTGGTGGCGATGATTCTCCTTCGAATTGCAATGGACCTTGCATACCTACAACATTCACCACCTTGGGCCCTTCCCCCATCACATGTTTGGTCGTTAATTCCATCCGAGTCATCATTTTGGCAAGGTTTTCATCTCGCTCTTCATCCATTTTCCGCAACTCAGCCGCCAAAGCACTAGAGGTAATGTCATGTGTAGATATATTTGTCTCTCTCGTGTGCCAAGCGCTATTTGTTTTTGTCATTCTGTCCAAAAGGGCTTTAACCAACCTATATATTTGGTCCATAATAGACCCTCCGGCAAAATTGTTGGCAACGGATTTGTTGATGGAGTCAAAAGCTCAGTAAAAACTTTGGAGAAGCACTCCATCAGGGAGGCCATGGTTGGGACAAAGAGAAACCTTCTTTTTGAACCGTAGCCATGCTTCATGCAATGGTTCTCCTGGCTCTTGCCTGAAGTTTGTGATGTCATCCCTCAGCTACAACATTTTCGACGGAGGGAAGAAAGGATCCAAAAAGGCTTCGGTTAATTCTTACCAAGATGTAATACAACCAGGAGGTAGTTCCTCCAACCACATTGTCGCCTCCCCCGTTAGGAAAAATGGGAAGAGCCTTAACCTGATAGACTCTTGACTTATGTTTGTGATGTTGAAAGGATGTCATATCTCCAAGAAATTTCTCAAGTGACGATTTGCGTCCTCACATGGTTTTCCCCCAAATAGCCTTTTCATTTGCAGAAAATGTGGCATTGTACTTGTGACGTGGAACACGACATTCCCTACCTTAGGCGGTAGGCGAATGGCTCCCGCCACTTCGGGCATCATCGGGTTATCTTCCTCATGCTCCATATTACCCTCCACTAAGTTATCCCCTGCTTGTGAATGATGACTCATATGACTTTATCCTAACAAGAATAGCAAACTTTATATCAACACCTATGATGCAAAACTAATTCAAATTAACAATCAACACAAGAGTATCAAGCGTTAGTCCCCGGCAACGGCGCCATTTTTGATAACGTCCAAAATATTCTCTTCATACAAAGAGCATAAATGATCGTGTATCAAAATAAATATCTCGACGGATGTAGGGGTCGAATCCCACTGGAACTAGTGAATGATATGCACGAGTGTCATTTGAGAAATTGAATTTAGCTCGCACCACTTGAAAATAATATAGAAATAAACATTTTGGGGAGATTGCGATTTACAATAGAATATAACTTCTAATTTGTCTAACTAAGATAGCAAAATTAACAAGGTTTTTCACAATAACGTGAAAGACTAGAGGTGTGTTGTAGATGATATGCTAACTAGATAGGGTCATGCTAGGACATCTCATAAGTTCAAGTTGTGTAAATAACCTCGGTAAAGTGGGCATTTGATGTTTTTCAATCTCATAAATACCTCTTGCTAGAGTTCTTTCAAACCACTAGACATAATTAAAGCAACCCGATCAGATTTGGATTAACAGCTGCACTAATTTCTAGCTATTAGCTATTAATTAAGAGTGACAATATAATTTTGGCTATTTCCAGTCCAATTTCACAATTCACATCCATGTCCACCATTAAATTCTCTCCCAATACTCAATTCTTCTTTTCCAAGCAAAAACCAAGTAAGAACAATTAAACCCACATCAACAATAATGGATCTTCAATTATAGATTGGAGAGAATTTAACATATTTACACGAATTAAACAATATTGAAAGGGCTCTAGCAATACTCACTCTAATTAAGCATTCATCACCACACACCTCTAGTTAATGATTTAGCTACTCATAGTTAAGAAATTCAAAGGCACCTTTAACAATAAACTCATTGAATTCAATAATAGGAGTAGAAAAATCAAATTCAATAAAAAGTCTTCAACAATTGTAGTACCTTGCTGTAGAGGAAGAAGAAGAAGAAAATGAAAACAATCATTTACAATTTCCACTAGTAGAATTCTTACTTTCCTCCTCTACCAAGAGAATGTTCTAAAAGCTAAAAGTTAAGATCTGATGGGTACAGATTACTTCTCTCTAGAATATATTCAAAAGTAGGGTATCCACTTCTCTCTTTTTCCGTGTTGGACATTTTTACCCCTGATCACCATTCTGGAACTTGCAGGAGTACCGGTGATTCACCAGTTACATTTTTCAAATCGTCGGCTCTAATTAATTTTTCCAATTAATTTTACCTTCAGTGAGTTCCAGTGGCCTTAGGTGATTTCTTCGGCGTTTTGCCGGTCTCCACCCGTACGCCTCCGACTCTTTTCTCTTCGATCTACTAATTTCAGGTGTCATTCGGCAGATGGACCGGTGAGTCACCGGTTGAAGTTTGCATTCACGGGTTGCTCTAATTCCCAGAGGAAGTGTTCATCAGCTTTTGACCGGCGTTTCGCCGGTCTTCTCTAGTGAAGCGCTGATTTCACTTGATTCCCTTTTTTTTCTCCTTTTGTTGCTCGTTTCTTCAAATCAGATATCTGCACACAAAAAGGCAAAAATGGGCATAAAATCCATCTAAATAACTTGAAAACTAGACTAAAGCTCATGCTTAAGAGCCTAATGAGTTGGTAAATTACCAACTCATTAGTAATACAACATTACCTTGAGATGAGAGGCACGTGTCTGAGGGGAGTATATGAATGAGTGGTTGTGTGTTTATGGAGTAATATATTATTATTCAAAGATGAGTGGCTCATATGCCTAAGGGGAGCATCCCAGCGAGCAATTGTGTTATGAGTGGCTCTTGCCCAAGGAGAGCATAGATGAGCAGATGAGTGGGAGCGGGTACTACGCCGGTACAGTTTCTAGAGTCCCTTGTAGGTCATGACTGAAATGGAAAATATAAGACCCTCTAGAAAATGTATACAAATATGAGAGTGATGAGTGACTGATACGAGACCAATTCGGTATAGGTATGAATTTAGTGAGATTCAGAGCTAAATAGTTGTATGTTCGGTATGGACATGATTCCATTGCATTGTTGAGATTTCCTTACATAATAACTTGTGATATTTTGTTATCTAATTTTGAGTGTGTGTGTGTGTGTGTGTGTATACACACATAAATATATACATACTTCTGTTGATTGGCCATGTTAGGCCTGATGATGCGTGTATGACTACCTGGTATTAGTGATTACTGAACTTAGGAGTTGGTTGATTTTGGTGTCTGTTGCTTTCTTTTTGAATTATAATATACATTTTTTATTATTCAAGGTCAGCCTATGATGCCTACCAGTACATAGTGATTATACTGATGCTACTCCTGCACTTTTTTTTCTGAATGCAGACTGTGATCCGGGGATTTCTTCTTGACCGCATCTTTATGGTCAACAACCTCTGATCCGAGGGTGAGCTTCTTATCTCTAGGCTTCCACGTATTTATCTTTCCGATGATGTATAATCATCCCAGACATTTATCCTTATTTTTCTTTATTGTTGTTATTATTAGACATGTATTAGTTAGTGTCCTGCACAATGACTTTCGAATCTTTAGGATGTAATACATTAGCTTCCATTTTTCATTCAGTATGTTAAAAATGTCTTATTTATTTGATTTTCTTGAGCATCTTGATGATTAAATAATTGAATAAGTGTTGGGTTGCTAGGAAATGATGGTTCGCCCATTGAGGGGTTAGTGTGGGTGCCAATCATGGACTTTGACAAAGTTGGTATCAGATCCCTAGATTTTTTGATTTCATTATATAAGGATGTGTCTAGTAGAGTCTTGCAGAACAGTACGAAGACATCTATATTGCTCTTCAAGAAGTTACGGGACTTTAGTAAAACTCCCTTCTTTCTTTATTTCATGTTATTACTTGATTCAAATTGGTATCTGGTGATCCAAACTGGTAACTAACAATCTTTTTATTCTTTTCTCTCATAGATGGTATGGACACGATCAAGCAGAGTCAGAGAAAAAGTACCTGAACCAATTGCTGTTGTTGTGGCTCACAGTAGAGGAAGGGCCCGGGACAGAGGATGAGGCTGCGAACAGAGCCCTACGACAGCTTGGGGCAAGGATTAGGTTGCTGATCTAATAACACTCAAACCATACTTCCTATCAAAGTATGAAGTAGACATTGTCAATAAATAACCCAATTAAGAGGTTGGGATCGATCCCACAGGGAATATGGAAGGAAATAGAAGAATGCTAGTGCTTAAGATTTTTAGTTAATTATCTCCTTACTGGGGGGATTTGCAAAAGTAATAAATAACAATGTTGAAAAATTGAATGTTGATTCCAAATTAATACAATTAACTAGGGTAAGTGTTCCCCATGGATCCTTAACTACTTCGGGCTTTACACTAATGATCTATCCCAATACTTTACTTGTAGAACTGATAACATATGTTTATCCAAATGACTGGTTCGTCCCTATTGGATTACTATACTCAATCATCGGGTCAGGTCTCATGAGCAATTTCAATTTAACCATTATCAATTTATTTCAAATATAACTATCCTGCGATCACAACTCAAGTTAATACAATGATAATAAAATCAAGGCTTTGTTGTAATACTCTTTTCCTTATCTCTACCTCTCTAGGCTCAAGAAAGTAAAGAATTCAGGCATGTCCTAACGTTGCACGTCGTTAAGAAATATTTAAGCATGAAGAGAATACAATACAAGAGTTTAGTATTGGTTTAGAATCACTTTGTGCAAACCCTAGTTCGTTAGTTCACCATGGTTCCCACAACCCTAGTTGTGGTAGTTTTAGTCTATCATGTTTATAAGTAAATTAATAACATTCATAGATAAAATCATAAATTAATACTTACAATGATGATAGGAAGAATCTTCACTTGATTGATGCAAAAATTCAGAAGAACAACTTTACAATCGGGTCTCAAAGTATGTCTTCTAAAACTTATTGTAAATTTGAAAAACTCTTAGACTTAAAACTTGGCTATTACATGAAATAAAAGGGTATTTTTAGTAGTAGATTATTGCTTTCCTTGTTCGTTGATGAATGTGACTTGGAACTTAAAGTTCCTTTTCCTAGTTTAAGTGGAAGATCCATTTTTGGGCCGTTTGAAACACCTTGCACGTCCCCATGCTACTGCCGCGTCACACGCCCCATCGCATGGGGAAGAGGGTTGTTGCGCGCCTGGGAAGGACTGCATCGCATGCTCCATCGCACGGGGAGACTGGCACCTCGCGCCTGGCCATGTGCCATTGCAGCTGCCACGCCGCGCCGCGCCGGGCCTTGCGCCAGTGTGCTGCTTCCTCGCATGACTGTGTTCCATCCTAGTTCTAACTTTAATCCTTGCATCATTCCCTCCAACTTCTTCACATTTCATCAAAAAGCTTTAAATATGTTCAAATCCATCATTTTTAGCCCTAAAAATATCTAATCACATGCATTAGCTAATTTCACAAATATATAAAATAAACACATGGAAACACACATAATTTGTTTTCAAAACATAGTAAAGTACGGGCAAAAATATGTCTATGAAGTGCGTAAATACGCCCTTCATCAATAACCCATACTTAAACTATTGTTCGTCCTCGAATAATCAACTACTTCCCTTCTAACAATTAAGCACAAAATTTATCCTACGAATAGGTCTACTTACACTTAGAATCATGAGACAAATCAATGAAGCTCAAACAATTCACTCGCATGCATATAGGATCAACATTAAAATGTCAAAGTTCGAAATCACTTAGCTTTTGAACACTAACTCATCAATAAATATTTTAGGCCAATATGAATTATATGTAATTTAGCAATCAAGATTTACCAAAGTCTTACCATTGTGCCCCGTCACAATTTGGAGAGATGCCATTTTCTCACACAACATATGAGTTAATATAAACTTGGGCATAAATAAAATAATTTTCGCCTCACTCTCCCAAAGAACTCAACATACATGCAGACAATGATCCATAGGCTTGCCTTAGTATAATACTCCACTAATATAGAATTTTGAATCAAGGATCAATTAGGACTTAAATTTGGTTGTAACGTAGGCTAAGAGACGGGTAGGGCCTATTTGGCCAAGATAGTGACTAAGCTCCCTAAGCACTTTAATACTTCACAACACTTTGATTTATTTTGCACATTCTTCAATTTTCAAATTTTCTCCTTATACCTCCTTTTATTTTTCAATATTTCAACTTAGATGACTAGTGGGAAATTTTTCTTTTAATCATTGAACTCATTCACATATTTTTTTTCATCTTCAATTTTTCAAAGCTCTTTCTTCGTTTTGTTTTCCCACTAACAATCACCCTCCTTATTTAGCAAAACTTCACCTTTTTTTTTCTTCTCATTCACCACACTTTTTAGCTTTTCCCTTCACTTTTCCACTTATGCTCCTTTCATACAAAATATTTTTTCATTAAAGTACTCTAGGAGTCATTTGGATCAAATACAAGTCAAAAGAACAAAATAGGATTAAGCTTGTAATATGACTATCAAAAGAATAGGCTAAGGCTCAACATGGCTAACTAGGACAATTATAATCAAGGTAGATAAAATAGGATAAAAATAAGGCTATCAAAGAAACGCCTATATCACTTCCTAAATTCATCATTCATATTTTGCTTTGCACACACACCGGGCAAGTTCTAGACATTAATTTACAAGCATGGAGTATATCAAAAATTTCTCACACATTGGCACAAAATGGTTTAACAATGGAAATCAATATCACATAAACACATATCTTCATATTGTGTGCATAACATAATTAAGCCAATTTTTTCAAGTACATGAGCCAAGTTCCCAAAAGACTAAGTGTTTCTACCTTTTTCATGCATTTTTGAGTGAATTTAATAAAGTCTAAATGATACATAAGTGAAGCACCTAGCATTAAAAAGGTCCAAGTTCTTGTTCTTCCTAATGACTAATTTACCCTTAAGACGGCCGTCATCCATCCATCATCGGGCAAAGTAATGACTCAATGACTAAAAATAAAGAAAAAAAATTTAGACTCTCTAATCAGTTCTAAGGGACTATCCACCGGAAAAGTACTGAAAATAAAAATATAGGAACCCAAAATAAAATAAAACTAAAAAAATACTACAACAAACAAACAAGCATGCAAGATAAGTCATAAATTTCAAAAAAGAACTAGGCCTACCATGTGCAAATTTAGCAATTAGGGAATGCATGGTAATATGAAGTTCACTTCTCCCACCCCACACTTAATTAGTCACACTATCCCGAGTGTTAAAGCAATAAACCACAAAGTAAAAGGGTGAAAGAAGATCTCCCTGGGCCTCTACTCCTCGTTTTAAATGTTTAAGCTCATTTTTTGTTGAAAATCATGACCTATCATCTGCACACTTGAACAAACACATAAAAATAAATAATTTATCTTGGGTTGCCTCCCAATTAGCGTCTGATTTAAAGTCGCGGCACGACACATGTATCTTGATTACTCAGACTTCATCAAGATACCTATAAGGTCGTGGTCACATTTTGGCCGTTTGTTTTACCACGCTAACCTGTGTAACGTCAGAAAAAGAAAACAAAAACATAAAATAGGAAATAAAGACTAAAAGTTAAACACAATAAATTAATCTAATCCTAAGTCGTATTCCCCAACAATGGCGCCACTTTTTGATAACACTCAAACCATACCTCCTATCGAAGTATGAAGCGTATGTTGTCAATAAAGAACCCAACTAAGAGGTTGGGGTCGATCCCATAGGGAATATGGAAGGATATAGAAGAATGCTAGTGCTTAAGCTTTTTAGTCAATTATCTCCTAACTGGGGGGATTTGCAAAAGTAATAAATAAAAATATTGAAAAATTGAATGTTGATTCCAAACTAATGAAATTAACTAGGGTAAGTGTTCCCCATGGATCCTTAACTACTTCGGGTTTTACACTAGTGATTTATCCCAATACTTTACTTGTAGAACTGATAACATATGTTTATCCAAACGAATGGTTCGTCCCTATTGGATAACTATACTCAATCACCGGGTCAGGTCTCATGAGCAATTTCAATTTAACCATTACCAATTTATTTCAAATATAACTATCCTGCGACCAATGCTCAAGTAAATACAATGATCATAAAAATCAAGGCTTTATTGTAATTATCTTTCCTAATCTCTAGTTCTCTAGGCTCAAGCAAGTAAAGAATTCAGGAATGTCCTAACGTTGCGCACCATCAAGAAATGTTTAAGCATAAAGAGAATACAATACAAGTGTTTAGTATTGATTTAGAATCACTTTGTGCAAACCTTAGCTCGTTAATTCACTATGGTTCCCATAACCCTAGTTGTGGTAGTTTTAGCCTATCATGTTTATTAGTAAATTAATAGCATTCATAGATAAAATCATAAATTAATACTTACAACGATGATAGGGAGAACCTTTACTTGATTAATGCAAAAATTTAAAAGAACAATTTTACAATCGCGACTCAAAGCATGTCTTCTAAAACTTATTGTAAACTTGAAAAACTTCAAGACTTGAAAAACTCTTAGACTAAAAACATGGCTATTACATGAAAATAAAAGGGTATTTATAGTAGTAGATTTATGTTTTCCTTGTTCCTTGATGAATTTTACTTGGGACTTAAAGTTCCTTTTCCTAGTTGAAGATGGAGCTCTATTTTTGGGCCGTTTGAAACACCTTGCGCGTCGCCCATGCTAATGTCGCGTCTCCAGTGCCGCGTCACATGACCTATCATGCGGGGAAGAGGGATGTTGGCACCTGGGAAGGGCTGCATCACATGGGGAGACTGGCACCTCGCGCCTGGCCATGCGCAATTGCAGCTGCCGCGCCGCACCTGGCCTTGCGCCAATGTGCTGCTACCTCGCGCGGTTGTGTGCCATCCTAGTGATTACTTTAATCCTTGCATCATTCACTTCAACTTCTTCACATTTGGTCAAAAAGCCTTAAATACATTCAAATCCATCATTTTTAGCCCTGAAAATATCTAATCACATGTATTAGCTAATTTCACAAATATATAACATAATCACATACAAACACACATAATTTATTCTCAAAATATAGTAAAGTATGGGCAAAAATATGTCTATGGAGTGCGTAAATACGCCCTTCATCATGGTCCAGCTCGAGAGTGGTCTGAATCTCCCGTACATATAAAGGTTCAAGGAAGGGTAGCAAAGGAGATAACAGAGGAGGTAGTAGTACCAGTTTAGGGAGGTATTGCCCCTTCTTCAGCTTCCGTATATGTATTGGCTCAAGTGTTGAACATGTTGAGTGGATTGGTAGGTAATGGGGCGGCACCTGCATCTTCGGTAGGTCAACATACGGAGGGGCAACTTTGTCACGACCCGGACAGGGGCCCTAATTGTATACATGGGACAAGGGACCTCGAGAGACCCCAAGTCGACCCATGGAATAAGCATACAACTAACTCATTCAATAAACTGAAGATCATGAACATAATCTCAGCGGAAGTCTAAAGCAACATCACATCAGAATACATTCGAAGCTAGCACATACATAAGTCTGAAAGCCTCTATTCTGGACGAGTTGATGGTACAAGACCCCAACTAACTCAATAATACTGAAACTGAAATACGTAAAAGAAACTGAAAGTCTAGTCCTTGAAAGATGAGGACTCACCAATCCTGAGCAGATAAGAACTCTGGAAAGATGACTAAGATCGGGACTGAAGCTGCGAGCCGGGTCCTGTATCATGAAACAATACAACATAGGAAGTATGCAGTCAGTACGTGGAATGTACTGAGTATGCAAGGTAAGTAAAACCTCTTAAGTAAAGTAAATTATTTAAAATATTTCATAACATATCATAAGCTTTCAAATATGAGAGGAAGGACTACATGCATTCATTATGAAGTCACAATCTTATAATAATATGACCATGCATAGCTTTATAATATCATGACTAACTCGAATGACTCAAAGCTGAAACGTAACATTTAGGATAAAAGCTGAACAATGAGTCAAACCTTGCTTTTAGAAAATGCATTCTTATAGTGACAATCATGAGTAATAAATATTCAAATCTGAATCATATAAACAATGGGAGACTCATCACTTAACCGACATACCACGATAGACCTTACGTGGTCCTGACTATCACACTCAAGTGGGAAGAGCCGTCCAGAACCTTGCCAAGGCTAAGGACGCTACCATGATATCGATATCAAGTCATGGGACATTTGGGATGGAGATATCTCACAAGGGAGGTCCCAATAATATAATAGTATCAACCTATGTTGGCGCGTAGTTCTGGGGCATAGGGTGATCGACCCTTAACCCGCTCGGTGCTAGACTCTTCTCCCAAAAATATGCAATTCTCTACATCATATATAACGAAGCTCAACATCGTCTATTGATGAAGCTCAACATAGTCTATTAACGAAGTTCAACATCGTCTATTGACGAAGCTCAAGATGAAATTATGCATAACTCAACATTGTATGAAACGACGCTCAACATTGTCTATTGAAAAAGCTCATTAATGAATCATGCATAGATTCGATATCATATGAAAATGAAGCTCAACATTGTCCTTTGACAAAGCTCGATAATGACATACATCTCAACTACCAATTCATGCATATGAGAAGCTTTATTTCGAAACACACCACAAGCTCAAGTATAAGTAGGAGAATCTACTCCAAATCATGCGGTAAGCTATATGTAGGAATATTTAACTCAACATATCACAAGCTAATAATATGAAATTTGGGAGACTTCGCTCCAAACAATATGGCAAGCTTATTTCGGGAAAATCATTATTTTAAATCAACATATGGGCATTACCCAAAGCTTTATCATACTTGGATCTACTCAATTCATTTTAAAAATAATATCATAATCATGGATAGCTTTAGAAACATGTTTTTCATCATCATATCTCATCATCATTCTCTTCTTTCATGAACTTCTCATCCATGGGCATTCAATTTCATAATTTAGAAAACATAATTTGGATTGAAAACAATTTAAAAATCTGCCCAAGATTCACAATTCATCAATATAAATAGAATCTAATCATACCCATGTATAGAGATCGAAGAATCATGCAATTGGGTAAAAACCCCATGCTTGATCACAAGAGATTTATCATGATTTGATAGAAATTGGGTATGGGTGTAAAAGGAAACACCTACTCATAACCTTATATACCTGAGAGGGATGATTTTAACACTTCTCTAATTTTCCAAGATGAGATTCCAATGGAAACCTTCAAAGCTTGCTCTAGATGCTCTCTTCAAGCTCTCAAGTTTGCATGCATGGAATGAACTAGCTTAGAATAGGTTTTCCTCTCTAAAAGCCCTATAAAACGAGCCTTAAACGATGTAGTATAGTCCCCTAGGATATAGGAATTACAGAAAAACCCTTACTAAAATCACTGAAAATAACTGTTGGGGTCCCAGCGAGGGACCTAACGACTCGTCATGAGGGGCCACGACTCGTGGAGTCATTCGTCAGGTACACTATTTATTAGATCCTCTAGGTTCATTATGGATGACTTAACAATCCGTTACTCATGACCACGACTCGTGGTCACCTCCCATCATGTACACTACCTTAGTCTCAAATAAAACTTACCCTGCTTGATCACGACTCATCCCACGAATCGTGGAGACTGACCACGACTTGTGGGGTCCTTCCGTTAGGTACACTGGTTGACTTCCTCCATTTATTCTTCACCCTCACCCCACGACTGACTTGAAGACTCGTGGTGACTGACCACGAGTCGTTCCCATGCCTGTGGGGACCCTTTATCCTTCAATCTTCCTGCTCTTCACTAGCCTTCCCCACGAGCCACCTGACGACTCATAGGCTGGTCTCATGAGTCATCCAATGACTCGTTTAGTGCCTGCAACTCAGATTTTCAGCTTTTCCCCATTTCAATCTCCGGATTTGATCTTCTAGTTCTCGAGGTATAATAAATATGCAGCTACTGTGGCTCCCCTGATGGATAAGATTTCTAACATAGGTACGATCTCGAGGCTAGTGATTGGGTCGGTGATGACTGGAGAGGAGCATGATCTGTTCTTGAGGTTCACAAAAATGAAGCCTCCCATATTTTATGGAACTAAGGCTGAGGATGGATATGAGTTCATAATATATTTTCATTCGAGGCTTCACAAGATGGGAGTGGTGGAGAAGTATGGGGTGGAGTTTATCACCTTTCAATTGATAGGGGATACCAAACTATGATGGAGGGCATTCATGGAGTGCAGGCTGGCGAGATCATCGTCGTTGACTTGGACTAAATTATACTCCACTTTCTTGGAGAAGTGTGTCCCTTGCATTCTAAGAGATCAGAGGCATGACGAGTTCACCAGTATTGAGTAGGGGACCTCTTCAGTTGCTATCATGACCCGAGTCTACAACCTGGCCGTAACATGGGACATAGAACCACAAATGGCTCCAAGCTAACCCATAGCATAGCATAGTTCTAATATATTAACAACTAATAAATCATATCTGAGCGTAAGCTAACTGAAAAAGAACAAATCATAAAGCATAAAGACATAGTTTGTTAAAGACACTGAATCATAAGTTGAAACTACGCTACACTGTTTGAAAGTCTCTACCAATCTGATGAGCTGTTGGGACAAGCCCCTAGCTAACTCCAAAGTGTGTAACTAAAATAAGACAACTAAAAATAAAATAAATAACTCTAGTCCTCGGAAGATAAGCACTCACCACTGCTAGCTGATCAAGTCTGGAGCATTTCTAACTATGGGGCTGAATCTGAGTACCTGGATCTATATTATAAAATGATATAACATAGATAGTATGTGGTCAGTACTTTGAATATACTGAGTCTTTGAGAAATTCAACTGATAAAGAGAATCTAAAAAAGTTGAAGTGTCCGCACACTGTTGGCAAAATAAGTTTTGCTATCATCTGTGAGGTTTAGTGTTTTCTAGTATTGTTAATTTATTATGAACTTGTTGACTTTACTTAGGAAGATTTTACTGCCTACTTGTATGTAAATAGAGAAAAAGGAAGGAAAATCCTGATGCTTTGTCAAGTAAAGAATTCTTTGTGGCTTCTAGAAAAAGGAAACTGGCCGAGTATACAAAGAATCATATGAATATACGACTAGCAAAATAGTACGACATTTTCTAATTCAAAATTTATAAAGATCATTTGTTTGTTCTTAAATATTGGATCAATGTAATTTACTTTAACTCTCTATCTTATATCTGATTTGTAGGATGAAATGGAGAGAATAGAAACTCAAGAAAGTGAAGATGGTATTCAATCATCAATTGACGCATTTGCAGCAATTATGGGACCTGATCATCCAGGTCGAGTAAGATTATATGGACGTGGAGTTACCAAGACTCCCTTGAAATAGAAAATGGGATATTCTAGACTCTTTTCAAATGTTACTAATGAAATGACGCAGAAAAGAATAGAGGAAATGGAAGAGAGATGCAACAAAGAATGCAGGAAAATTTCAATGTGCAAAGGGACTCCATGGAACAAGATATTACAATGACCATAATTGCACAACTTCAGAGTCTAAATCCAGGTCTAACACTTGATCCTAACATGCTAAGACTCAATGTTCGTTCGCCGGGAGAAGAGGTTGCTATTCAACTAAACAATCGTCCATCTCTCGGTAGTAACAATCAAGGTTAGTACTTCTTCTCCTTCCTCCTCCTCTTTTATGGATAGAAAACTATAGACAAAAGGATAAAAGCTCTAATTAGCTCAAACATTGATTTCCACCAATAGAAATGAAAGATATAACTCTTGACTCTTTGAACTGTAAATTTCGCCAGTGGCTCTTTTCCAATGTGCAATCAGTGCAATAGTTTTATGTGCGTATATTGTGCATGAAACATACAACCTGATAAAGTGGTTCACCTATGATGAGTACATCTGGGCATCTGTGAATCTTTACCTGCACATTCTGAACCTCTTCTTATACATTCTGCGGATGCTCTAGCCCCGAAATTAAATAATTAGCTACATATTGGAAACAATTTTATAGTTGTTGTCCATCCCTCTCCTTCAATTTTGATTATCTTAGTAGAAATGTTAAAAAGGTAATTCAGAATTTGGGTACTCTTATTTAATGAATAACCATATTGATTTTCTTGAAAGCGGAATCAACTTTTATGATGTTGCAATTTGGGTTACTCTTTTATAGGATGTAATGTATGTTACTTTGGAATTTCAAATGCTTTTTCCATATTAGTTTGTGTATATTGAAGTTTTACTATTATATATATGTGAGTGCTCGTGAGTGTATAGTTGATAATGATAGTTACGTTGATCGGAATTGCAAAACTTGTGGTTCTTCCTTTTCTTCCCTGTTCTGCATTCTCCCCGTGTGTGTATATGTGTTTGCTCATATTCTTCACCTGTTATTCTGAACAATCATAAAGCATTCGACATGTTTCTATTTGTTTAGTTTCCTGACATCATGAAAATGGTCCTATCTTGGTGATGTAGAAGCAGTATTTTTTGAATTCTTTTTGTCAAAGAGT
Organism: Datura stramonium; assembly: GCA_018107945.1. NCBI lineage: Eukaryota > Viridiplantae > Streptophyta > Magnoliopsida > Solanales > Solanaceae > Datura > Datura stramonium. Next base: position 263,694 of record JACEIK010000818.1, read on the forward strand.
TAGAATTGTTGAGGTCATTCTTTGTTGATTGTTATACCCCTAGAATTCAAGAATCAGACCTGGAAATGAATTAGGAGAAAAACTAAAAAATGCTATAGCAGTTGCAGAACGGGTCACATAACGACTCGTGGCGAGGCCAAACGAGTCGCCAAGTGACTCATGGGGAAGACTTATGATGATGAAGGACTCGAGGTCCTCAAGGGTGATGTAAAATCTCGTGGTCAGTCGCCACGAGTCATCGTGTCAATCGTGGGGAGGTCCTAGATAAAGATAGTAAATCTTATCCAGTGTACCTGACGGATGGTGCCTAACGAGTCGTTGTCAGTCCTAACGACCCGTTAGGTAGGCCGTTACCACGCTAGTTGAAATTTCTTGAATTTTGAGGCAGTGTACTTGACGGGTGAACCAACGGATCGTGTGCCCTAGTAACGAGTCGTCAGGTCATCCGTTATGACCCCCTGATAGTTATTTTCAGTGATTTCAATAAGGGATTTTCCGTAATTCCTAAGTCCTAAGGGCCTATACTACGTCATTTTAAGCTCGTAATAGAGGGTTTTACATAGGGAAAAATCCATCTTAAGCCATTTCTTCATGCATGTAAGATTGAAGGCTTGAAAGGAGGAAATTGAGGAGAATTTCAAGTTTTTCAAGGGAAATCTCAGCTGGGTATTTAGGAGGAGTTAAGATTCTTCAATCCCAGGTATGTAAGGCTATGAGTGGGTGCTTTCTTCCACACCCATGCCCATTCCCTATCAATTTGTGATTTATTTGTGATGATCAAGTATGAGTTTTCATTCAATTGTATGATTCTTACATTTCTACTCGTGGGTATGATTAAATTGAGTTGATATTGATGATTTATCGAACTTGGGGGGATTCTAACTTAATTTATTTTACAAAATTATTTCCTAAAATTGAATCTAAAACGTCCATGTATGGGGAGTTCCTAATATAATGTGATGATGATGGAGTAGATGATGGAAAGCATGTTTTCAATCTTACCCATAATTTTTATGATGTTTTCAAAGAAGATTAAATAGACCCATGTATGGTGAAGCTTTGGGTAGTGCCCGATGTTGAGTATGAATGACGATTTTCGTGAATTGACTATATTATTTTGTTTTGGAGTGAAATCTCCCAAATTATAATATTTTCAAATGATTTGAATGGGTTCATGCGTGATAAAGTTTTGGGAAAGGCCCTTATGTTGATGATAATGAAGTGATAATTCTAAAGTAGCCTTACCACATGGTTTTGGAGTAGAGGCTCCCACTATTCTTGAGCTTGTGGTATGTGTCATGGTAAAACTTCTCATATGTATGAATTTCATAATTGAGATGTATGTTGTCATTAAGCTTCATTTCACATGATGTTGAGTCTAAGCATGATTCTATTCTAAGCTTTGTCCAGACGACATTGTTGAGCTTCATATTTATATGATGTCTAATGCAGCATGATTTCATAATGAGCTTTGTCAATAGACAATGTTGAGCTTCATTTTATACGATGTTGAGTTTATGCATGATGTCATTTTGAGCTTCATCACTAGACGATGTTGAGCTTCGAATTTATACGATGTAGAGCATTGCATGTTTTGGGAGAAGAGTCTAGCACCAAACGGGCTAAGGGTCGATAACCCTACGCCCCAGAACTACGCGCCAACGTAGGTTGATTCTATTATATTATTGGGACCTCCCTTGTGAACTATACCCAGCCCGTTGTCCCCTTCCAGCTTGATATCGATATCATGGTAGCGTCCCTAGCCCTGGCAAGGTTTTAGACAGCTCTGCCCACTTGAGTGTAATAGTCGGAACCACGTAAACTCTATCGTGGTATGTCGATTAAGTGAAGAGTCTCCCATTGTCTATATCATTTGAATTTGCATATCCATTACTCATGATGATTATCTTATGCATGCATGTTTAAAAAGCAAGGTTTGACTCCTTGTTCAGCTTTTGATATAAATATTATGATTTAGCTTTGAGTCATTCGATTCAGTTATGATGTTCTTAAGCCATGCGTGATCACGTTAGGATAAAGGTTCGATTTAAGAATGAATGCATGTGGTCTTCTACTTACTCTTAAAGTTTATTATATGTATGAATGGATTTAAATGATTTATATTATCAAAGCAGTTTTACTTACCTTTCATATTCGGTACATTCCACATACTGACCGCACACTTTCTATGTTGCATCATTTAATGATGCAGGATCTGATTCTCAGGTTCAGCCCTGTTCGTAGTCGCTTATGAGAGTTAGCACCTGCCTTTTTGGTGAGTCCTCATCTTCCGAGGACTAGACTTTCAATTATCTTGGGTGTATTTTCGATTTCAGTATTTCTGAGCTAGTTGGGGGTGCTGACCCATCAACTCGTCCAGATTAGAGCCTTATCAGACTTAGATATGTTTTCAGCTTCAGATGTTCATTCTATTGTTATGTTAAGTTAGACTTCCGCTGAGTTTATATTTATGCTACCTTTATGTTTATCGAATGAGTTAGTGTATGCTTATGTCATGGGTTGACTTAGGGTCTCTGGAGGTCCCTTGCGTGTGGGGTAGGTGATCTTGGGCATAATTGCATGCCCAAGTGATACTTTATTACTTAATTTGGACTTGTTTATCTACTTTTATGTGTACATTCTCATGTGGTTTTTATGTAAATGTGGATTTATACTAACCAACATGATTAGTAATTGTTTTTTCAGTTAGAATGAATTTTGGAGACTAATCTACAAGTTGGTGAAGTGGAGGAATGGACTCGGAAGCAAAACTCAAAAGCCGGCAAGAAAATGCTGAAAACTTGATGCTCTGCGATAGAGCCATGTCACGCCACCATCGCGGAGGCATTCTGCCTAGAGTGAAATTTGAACTGAATTCCAGTGAAGGTGTGCAATGGCACCGTGTCACGGAGCCTGTGCTCCGCGTTCACTTCCGTGACACGGTGAGAAGACTTTGCTGCACACCCGGATTCCAGTGAAGGTGTGCGATACGTCCGTGGCATGAATTGATGCTCAACGATACCCTCCATGCCACGTGAGGATAATAACCCGGCATCCAAGATCCAGTGAAGCTCCGTGACAGGGCCGTGGCACGGAGCTGATGCTCCGCAATACCCTCCGTGCCACGTTACCAGTTTATTCCGGGAAATTTCTCACTTGTATAAATGGCACACTTAAGTTTTATTTAAATATATCTGACATTTTTCATGCTAGAACGTGGGGTATGAAGCAGTTGAGCTGAAGAAGTTCTTGGGTTAATTCTCTTCCTTTTTCTCTTAAATTTCAATTGCTTGTATGATTTCTACTTGTTTGAAGATGTTTAATCA
>JACEIK010000819.1:47451-74407 GCA_018107945.1 Datura stramonium
AAATTATAATCTTGACTTAGATTCAAGTTATCATTTTCTTCGAATATAGTAATAAAGTAGCCCTATTCTTCCACTAATATGATTACAATTGAGAAGGGCAGTTGAACATGAGCTGAAGCTCGCCAGTTAATGTGTAAATAGTGAACGAGGTATGTTAAGGCATTTTCTTTCGGCAAGTTACTTTCTTCTGTATAGTAGTCCAATATGAATCCTAGTAAAGCATATCAGGAGTATGTTATCATGTCTAGTTGTTGTTGTCAGTTGAGACTCGTAAATTGTATTGTTTTGGGTTGGATTATACTTGTATATTTCGTGACCACCCAAGCGTTAATAGTTGCGTCGCCGCCCGCTAGGGGAGAGATTACATCGCTCTACGGAGCGACATGCCGTCTGCAAGGGACGAAGATGTGGATTCAGATCCTCATATGTCGTGGTTGGCCTTATACACACCCCCGCGGAGCATTTACACCCGGGGTGTAGATATCAGGAGTCCTCCGAAATCAGACACAACTACAGTCAGGGGGCGAGCAAGCCCAGTTGCAGACCGAGGGGATCGGCAGGACGCTTATAGTTGGTAGTTGACTCGGTATGACCTGGATAGGGGTATATAGATTAAGGTGTACTCACTAGGGCTAATGGGGGCCTAAGTGGGTTATTTTGTGCTGATTGTACCTTCCGACTTATGGGGGCCAGGTAAGGTTCATGTTTGCTTTAGTTACTGATAGTTAGATAGTAAGACGCCTCCTTTGTCAGGTACGACCCCGACCCTCCTTATTACCGTTATGTTTATCCCTGATTTCACTACTCCAGTCATCTTCAGTCCGTTTTCTTTACTTCAGTTATTGTCAGTTTTATTTCCCTACTTTCAGTTATTTAAAGTTACTGCCTTACATATTCGATACCTGTGGTATTGACGCCCTCTTCTGGGGCGCTGCATTACTTGCCTATAGGTGCAGATAGACGAGGAGCAGGTCCCTCGTAGTTCCAGTCAACTGTACAGAGCCGTCAGCTCCCTTCTTCCGGAGCTGGTGTGATAGAGGTTTACTTCTTTTGTTTGTACAACATGGGTAGGTCGGGGCCCTATCCCGACCATCTTATTACTCCTAGAGGCTTGCAGATTGTGTTACTTTCCTATGGTTTGATGATATCGGTCGTGTGGGGCCCATATGTGTTTTAGATTATGTGTGTTGGCCATGTGGGGCCCTGTTTAGCTGTTGATTGGTGGCCTTATCGGTCATTGTTCAGTTTAGCATCTAATTTTACTTTCTAGTTATAACTAGATATCATGGTGGCCTTGTCGGCCTGCATAGGACTCCCCATGATTGTTTGTCTCTGGTTAGCTGTTTATTTTTTCACAGGTGGCTATAGGCCTTGTCGGTCGGGGGTTGTATTTACAGCCGCTATATAGCCTGATATTTTCTTGATTCTAGAGTTAGAGTCATCCTGTACCAGGGGTGCTTAGGCTCAGTCAGCTCAGCAGTTCAAGTCCTAGTAGGGCACCAGGTGCCAGTCATGCCTTCCAAGGTGGGGCGTGACAGTTATAACTTGAAATTTTCTTTTGTTTAGTTGTATGTTTATGTTTATGATGTCATGCTTGTACCATGGGTTAGCTTGGAGCCGTTCGTGGTTCTTGGTCCCGTATCGCATCCAGGGTCCATGCTCGAGTCATGACAAACTTTGTATTAGAGAATTAGGAGGATGTCCTAGGGTGTCCAAAAGCTACATTAAGCAAAATCTTTTCAGGGTGGTGAAGCACGCCACCCTTATAAGGAAGAGGCTATGAGAAATTTAGGAAATTTTCCTTCTTTTATATTCTATATCGTGTGATAAAGTCAAACTCTCTTTACTCTTCTAACTCGTGCTATATGCATTTATAAAAAATGACTCCCTGAAGAGCCAACTAAAGGAGAAATGGCAACGGAAATCAGCCAACTCTACCAGCTCTAGAAGACCCTCTGAATGAATAAGTTACAATTGTGGAGTTTAAGGATACTTTCCAGATGTTGGCACAGGCCATGACGACTCAGGTCAGCCAGCAAGCGGTTGCACTCATGAACCTAAATAGGAGTGTTGCAGCACGAGGGTGTGGGACTTCACCAGGATGAACCCGCCAGAGTTCCATGGTTCGAAGGTGGACAAGGATCTACAAGAGTTTATTAATGAGATTCAAAGATCACTCAGATCATAGATATCACCGGAGAGGAGAGCACAGACTTGGCGTCTTATGGTATAAGCAATAGAAGGAAGGTCGTCGACTGGTTCAGCTTCAGTTGATTGGGATGAGCTTGTTATAGCCTTCCTAGATAGAATTCTTTCCTTGAGAGTTAAGGGGGGGAAAGGTTGCACAGTTCATTAACATGAAGCAGAACAACATGACGGTTCAGGAGCATGCCCTGAAATTTACCCAGCTATCTAAGTATTCTCTAGAGATGGTTGTTGAGATGAGGGCTCGAATGAGCAAGTTTGTGTTAGGGGTCTCTCGTTTGGTTGTCAAGGAGTGCAGGATCGCTGCTTATCAGTGACATGGATCTCTCTTAGCTCATAATTCATACCCAATAGATTGAGGAAGAAAAGTTGAAGGAGAATGAAAGATAAGACCAAGAAAGCTAGGACAAGAAACTTCAAGTTCCCTCAGCAGAGGACAGGCGATGGAAATTGCTCACAGTCCCACTTTGATCGTCAGCTCCAGTACCTTCATTAGCTAGAGTTCCATCCCGCAGGACCACAGGTGATCAGAGGGGTAAATAACCAGGCTCTAAGTCTCAGGGGAGCATGTCCAGAGGACACACTTTTCCAGCTTGCAGGAAGTGTAGAAGAAACCACCCTGGAGAGTGTTTGGTGGGCAAGGATACTTATTTGGGGTGTAGTAACCCCAGTCACAGACTCAAGGATTGTCCCTCATCCAAATAGGTAATGGTAGTACCAATGCCCAAGCCACCTCTTCAATAGCTCGCACAGCCCATTAGGGTGCCTCATCTAGTGCAGGTGGCGGACAGTGACAAAATAGTTATTTTGCACTTTCATCACGCCAGGATCAGAAGGGCTCACCAGATGTGGTTAGGGGTATGTTACAGGTTTTCCACCTTAATGTCTTTAAATCAAGGTGGTCGAGTTCGTGAATCTGAAATAGAACAACATAACCATCCAAGAGTATACTCTAGAGTTCACCTGGTTGACCAAGTATGCGTTAGAGATAGTGGTCGATCAGAGGGCTCGGGTGAGCAGATTTATTAACGAAGTAGTGGATTATTTGGTCAAAGACTGCAGGACCGCCATGCTTCATCAGGACATTGACTTCTCCCAATTGGTCTTGTATGCCCAGTAGATAGAGGCGGTGCAAATAGAGGTGGTGCAGATGAGGGAGAGGGAGAGAGAGGGAGAGAGGGGCAGGATAGACAGTTGTCCCACCATCGATCGTCAACTCCAGGGCCGTCATCAGCTAGTGTACCGTCTAGATCTCAGCGCAAATAGAGGAGGAGGACATCAGGATTCATAGGTCAAAAGAGCAAGTTAGGAGAGACTGGCATTCCAGTTTGTGGCAAGTATGGCAGGAAGCACCTCGGAGAGTGCTTAGCGGGTTCAGGTGCGTGTTATAGGTGTGCGAAGCCTGGACATTTGCTCAACGATTGTCTAGCAGCCAGACAGGGCCATGGTAGAGGCCGTGACCCAACTTCCAGTTCATCAGCTCCACCAACATGCTCAGCTCAGCAGGGTGCATCCACCAGTGCAGGTGGTGATCAGCATCAAAATAGGTTTTATGCCCTATCATCACATCAGGAGCAGGAGGTCTCCTCAGATGTGGTCACTGGTATGTTACGTGTATTCCATCTTGATGTATATACATTGTTAGATACATGGGATACCTTATTTTTGTGACTCCCTATGTTTCTATCAGTTTTGGAGTTAGTCCCAAAGTCCCATCAGAATCCTTCTCAGTCTCGACTCTAGTCGGTGACTCAATTATAGCTTGACGGGTATATAGAAATTGCCCTGTCACAATCCTTTAAAAAGTCATCTCAGCTAATCTAATAGAGTTACATATGACTGATTTTGATGTTATCCTTGGTATGGATTGGCATATTATGCCTTAGTGAATTATAGAACCCATGCGGTAGAGTTCCGATTTTCGGGTGAGCCAATCCTAGAATGGAAGGGTAGTTCAACTATGCTTGTAGGTTGGTTCCTTTCCTACCTTAAGGCCAGAAAGATAATTTCCAAGGGTTATGTTTACCATCTAATTCGGGTTAAGGATGCAACATTTGAAACCCCAACTCTTCAGTCTGTTCCTATCATATGTGAGTACTCAGAGGTTTTCCAGATGATCTACCAGGCGTCCCTCCCGAGAGGGAGATTGACTTTGGTATTGACCTTCTTCCCGATACACAACCTATATTTATTCCACCTTATAGAATACTCCAACTAAGTTAAAGGAGTTGAAAGAGCAGTTGAAAGATCTCTTAGATAAGGGCTTTATCTAACCTATCAAGTCCTCTTAGGGTGCACCAGTTCTCTTTGTTCGAAAGAAGGATGGGTCTCTTCATATTTTCATTGACTACTGGTAGTTAAGCAAGGCTACAATCAAGAACAAATATCCCCTCCCCAGGATTGATGACTTGTTTGACCAACTTCAGGGTGCCAAGTTCTTCTCAAAGATAGACTTCAGGTCCGGTTATCATCAGCTCAAAGTTAGGAAGAGTGACATCCCAAAGACAGTCTTCAAGACTCGGCATGGTTACTATGAGTTTGTAGTTATGTCTTTTGGACTAATGAATGCTCCTGTAGATTTTATGGATTTGATGAACAGGGTGTTCAAGCCATACTTGAATATGCTCGTGATTATCTTCATTAACGACATCCTTATATACTCTGGGAGTGAGGAGGAGCATGCCCCTCATTAGAGGATCATGCTATAGATTCTCAAGGATCGCCAGCTATTTGCTAAATTCAGCAAGTGTGATTTTTGGTTGAACTCAGTAGCATTTTTGGGTCACGTGGTGTCAAGCGAGGGTGTGCAGGTGGACTCTCAAAAGATAGAAGCTGTAAAGAATTGGCCTAGACCAGTTAATCCTTCTGATATCAAGAATTGTTTTGGTTTAGCTGGCTACTATAGGAGGTTTGTTAAAGGATTTTCATCCATTGCAGCACCGTTGACTAAGTTGACCCACAAGAAAGTTAAATTTAAGTGGCCGAATGCCTGTGAGAAGAGTTTTCAAGAGTTAAAGGCTCGACTCACTTCAGTCGAGTACAGATGGATTCGTTGTGTATTGTGATGCCTCTAGGGTTGGTCTTGGGTGTGTGTTGATACAGCATGGTAAGTTCATTGTGTATGCTTCTAGACAGCTTAATACTCATGAGAAGAACTACCCGATACATGACCTAGAATTAGCAGCGGTGGTGTTCACATTGAACATTTTGAGGCACTATTTGTCTGGGGTGCATGTAGATGTGTTCACAGACCATAAGATCCTTCAACACATGTTTACTCAGAAGGACCTGAATTTGCAACAATGGAGGTGGTTAGAGCTTCTCAAGGACTATGACATGAGTGTCCTTTATCATCCAGGCAAGGCCATACTTTGATATCAGGATCGTTTTTGTGTTTTGGGCGTTAATGATTTGAGGGAGCAAATGTTGCATGAGAATCATGGTTCCCAATATTCTATAGATCCACATGCCACCAAGATGTACTATGACCTACAGAAAGTCTATTGGTGGAATAGCATGAAGAAGGACATACCAGAGTTTGTGGCAGTGTCCAAACTATCAACAAGTGGAAGTTGAGCATCAGAGATCCGGAGGTATGATACAAGACATCAGTATTCCCACTTGAAAGTGGAAAGAGATCAATATGGATTTCATCACAGGTTTACCTCTCACATGTCAATAGTATGAATCTATTTGGATGGTTATTGATAGATTGATAAAAGTAGCCTATTTTCTACCGGTCAAAACTACCGACTAAGCGGAGGATTGTGCTAAATTGTACATTCAGGAGTTAGTGCAGTTGCATGGATTCCCCTTGTCCATCATATCAGATAGAGGTAGTCAGTTCACCTTGCAGTTTAGAGATCATTTCAGAAGGGACTCGGTACTCAGGTCAAGCTTAGCGCAGCTTTTTACCCGCAGATGGATGGTCAGGCCAAGTGGACTATTCAGACTCTTGAGAATATGTTGAGATCCTATTTGATTGACTTCAAAGGTAGTTGAAATGATCATTTACTTCTTATTGAGTTTGCTTATAACAACAGTTACCACTCGAGTATTTAGATGGCTCCGTTTGAGGCTCTTTATGTGCGAAGGTGTAGGTTGCCCATTGGTTAGTTTGAGGAAGGTAAAGCTACATTGATAGGTCTAAATTCAGTTCATGAGTCTCTGGATAAAGTTCAATTTATAAGAGAAAGGCTGAAAACAGCTTAGAGTCGTCAAAAGTCATATGCCGATGTTAGATGGAGAGAGCTTGAGTTTGAAGTTGTTGATTGGATGTTCTTGAAGGTTTCTCCCATGAAGGAGGTGATGATGTTCGGAAAGAAAGCGAGCGCTTAGTCCTAGATATGTTGGTCCCTACCATATTGTGAGACGTGTTAGCAATGTGGCCTATATGTTGGAGCTACCAGCGGAGTTGGCTTCAGTACATCCAGTTATGCATGTATCATTGTTAAAGAAGTGCGTTGGTGATCCGACTTTGGTTGTTTCGGTGGAGAGCATAGGTGTTAAGGATAACCTTAGCTATGAGGAGGTACCAGTTGAGATCCTTGATCATCAGGTTAGGAAGTTGTAGAACAAAGAAATAGCTTCAGTAAACGTTCTGTGGAGAAATCATCTTATTGAGGGAGCTACGTGGGATGCCGAAATAGATATGATGGCAAAATACCCGCATTTTTCCATTCTGACTTAGTTCCATCTTGAGGTATTAGTTTCCTCCTAAGTACTCTATTCAATTTCATGTCAAGTTCATGTCTCTCAGTTTCCTTTATATCAGTGCATCTAGGTGCGATTCATGAATTCAGTCCGTTCATGTAAATCAGTTCGAAGTCAAACACTCCGTCAGTTTTCATCTTCAGATATTTAGTATTTGGGATTTCAGTTCCTTTCCCCAGCTAATCAATATGTTTAGCCAGATTCGAGGATGAATATTCCTAAGGGGGAGATATTTAATACTCCAAAGGTTCCTAAGACTAGACCTGAGATTTGGTATGTGTTTAGTAGAAAAGAAGGAAAAATTTTCACAAGACGACTTGTGGTACGACTCGTTATGAGAAAGTACGACTCGTAAGAAGTTTCATGGTTAGAATCTGCAGGAGGAGTTCAGTGATAAAGAGTCAAGGTATGACTCATGGGATCATGACGAGTCGTAGGATGAACTGTGGTTTGAGGAATAAGTTACCCTAGTTAGAAGGTACTAGTCGTTGTACTACCCGTTGTGGGAAACCATGGGTCAATGTACAATTCGTTAGAAGGATGGAGGAGCTAAACAAGCAAACAATGAGAGCAAGCCACGAGTCGTAGGTAGCAAACAATGAGAGCAAGCCACGAGTCGTAGGTTGGTGGTATGACTCTTGGTCATAAGTCGTAAGGGATCCCTTGTGTATCAAATTTGGAAGGAACGAGTCAGGGTACGACTCGTAGTGTGAAACGAGTCGTGGCCTACAACCATGAGGAGGAACTAAGGATCTTGGAAGCAGTAACCACAAGTGGATCTAACAACTCATAGGTTGGTAGTATGAGTCGTGGTCTGATCCATGAAAAACTTCTGAAAGTCAGGAAAAACAGTGATGACTGCGGATGATAACCATGAGTCGTGTTATGGAGGTACAACTCGTGGTGTGAGTCATGACATCTGGTAGAGTAAAGTTTTTTGTGATTTAAGTAGGGAAATTTTTGTAATTCTTAAGCTCCTAAGCCCTAAACTGCGTCATTTTAAGCTCTGTTAGGAAGGTTTTAAGAGGGTAAACCTATTCTAAACTATTCCCTTCCCATGCATGCAAGACTAGACCCTCCATTGAAGATCAATCCTAGAATTTCCCAATTTCTCTTCAGATTCCTTTGGGCTTTCTAGGACAAGTGTAGATTTGATTTTTCCCAGGTATGTGAGGCCATGAATGAGGATTTCTTCCAAACTCATGCTCATAATTCTCCATAATTTCATGAAGAAAGTCTCAATTCAAATCATGATTTAAAAGTGATTTCAATCTAATTTCATAGATCTCTTACAAATTGTTATGTGTCGATACCCTCTGTATTTTAAAGTATTTATGATGAGTAATGGGCAGATTTTATGCATGTTTTAATTACAAATTCATGAATTCAAGTTTTAGAAGATTTTGCCCAATTATACAAGTTTATGAAAAAGTATAGTTTATGATTGAGATTTTTAAGTATGATGAAATATCTAGCATGTATGACTGCTTACAAATTACCCATGTATGTATTTATGATTTTACTTATGATGTCTATTTCATGCAAGCGTGATGCTAGGATTTGGGCAAGCCCACTCAAGTTACGCACAATTTCATGATTTAGCCAAGGCTAATAAGTTCAATTATCTCACGTTTTGGAGTCAAGACTCCCCATATGTTAAGATTTAAGTTATGTTTTGATATATGATTACATGAGTATTATATATGTTTTGTGAGTCGTATCTACCACCGAGTAGGCTAGGGGTTCCAAGGTTCCCCAGTCTCATAAACTACGCGCCAATGTAGGTATAAGTTGGGGCCTCTCAAGAGAGCATTTCCCTAGACCAAGGGCACACCGTGCTATCACACCTTACTTAATCCTTCGCCCTGGAAAGGCTTAGGATGGCCCTCCTCCACGTGGGTAAGACGTGAGATCATCATGCGCTTATACATGGTGATTGTCGGTTAAGACGAGTCTCCCATTGTTCCTCATAATTATAGTTATGCATGTTTATCAATTATGATATTATGTTTTCAATAGGTTCGAACCAATGTTCAGGTTATCAAGTTTACTTAAAAATCTTAGTTTCATCTTTGGGTCATTCTATTCAGATTGGAGATCCACTTTCTATTTATTCATGTTTTCAAATATCAGCATGCAACCTTTACTCTCAGAATCTTATGATGTTATGATTTATGATATGCATGATTTCATATTTACTTACTCAACCTATTTTTCTTACCTTGTATACTCAGTACATTTTAAGTACTGAATGCATACTCTATGATGTATCGTTACATGATACTGGTTCAGATGTTCAAACCCGGTGTCGTCGTTAGCCAGTTTTGAAGCTCAAATCTAGTTCTCTTATTGGTGAGTCCCCATACTTCGAGGACCTTCAGTTAGTTGAACTATGTTATTTTCAGTTTCAGACTTTTAGTGAACTAGTTGGGGTGTTGTCCCATCAGCTCGACAATATGTTAGAGGCTTCACAAACATAGACTTGTATTTTCTGCTTCTGATTCAGTGTTATGATGTACCGTTGGATAGATTTTTTGTTATATAGACTTCTGTTATTTCAGAATTTAGTTATCAAATATGTTTATGATGATCTTTAGCTATCATGTTCATGTCATGGGTTGACTTTGAGCCATTTATGGTTCTAGGTTTCGTGTCTCGATCCGGGGTCTCAGGTCGGGTCGTGACACTAATAGTCTCAAGCCAAGCTTTCCCTTTCTACCAAATCTCACGACACCCCTCATAGGCGACACTTTCAAGAATACCTAGTCGTCAACACGGAACTCTAAATCTCTACTTCATACATCAGAGTAAGAATTCTAACGACTCTAGGCTATCAATAATCGCTCTCTAATGAGCTTAACCTTCTCCTCGACCTAAAGAATCAAGTCAAGTCCAATCATCCTTGACGTACTTACCTCAAACCATCTAATGGTGGACCTACATTTTCACCCATACAAAGCCTCGTAAGGTGCCAGTTTAATGCTAGAATGATAACTATTATTATATGAAAACTCAATGAGAGGAAGGTGATCATCCCAACTTCATCTGAAATTTAGCACACACACTCGTAAAATATCCTTGAGTGTCTGAATCATGTATGTAGTCTGGCTATTTGTAACACCCAAAACTCTCTAAGACTAGACTAGAGGGATGAAATGGAGAAAACAAAAAACTGCACCAGGTCACATAAAAAGTTATCAAGTGACCCTTTAAGTCACTTGATGGGTCGTTAAATGACCCATTAGGTGCATGAAAATAGTGGAAACCTGTGTTTTTAGAGAGTCTTGATGCTGGTTAAATGACCCATTAAGTGACCCGATGAACCGTCAAGTGAGGCTTCAAGAAAAGATCAGAAAATTTTGAGGAAAAGCAGCCAGTGACAATGGGTCAGACAACGACCCTTAGAAGACTCTTCGAATCATTGTGTAGGTCGTTAGGTCTGACAGTTTGATTTTCCTTCCGGATCATTAAGGGTTTTTTCATAATTTCTAAGTTCCTAACTCCTAAACTAAGTCATTCCAAGCCTCCTAAAGGGTGTTTTTAAGGGTTTTGATCATCCTAAACCCTCATTCTACTCCTAACACCCCTAAGTAAAGATCAAATCCCCTCAAGAGAAGCTAGGGTTTAATCATCTCTTTCATCTCAATTCCCTTTAGGTCTCCAATCAAGTTCAAGGTTCTCTAAGCTCAATTCCCTTTAGGTATCCAATCAAGTTCAAGGTTCTGTAAGCTCAAGTATGTAAGATTATGAATGGGGAAAATCCTTCCACCCTCATGCCTAATTTCATCCCTATTCTATGATTTCAACTCACCAATTATGTTATGTTAAAATTTTTAGGGTTTAACCCAATTCCCTATGATTATCCATGATATTTCTATGGGTTCAATTCTCTCATGTTCCATTTGATGAAATATAGTTATTAGGGCAGATTTAACTCTCACATTCCTCATGAATTGATGATTTCAAGCTTATGATGATTTTGCCCTATTATGCATGNTGATGATTTTGCCCTATTATGCATGATTTAAGAAATTTCAAGCTTATGAGCCCATGACTTCTAGTATGATGAATTATCAAAGAATACATGAATATTTACGAAATCCTAAACTTATGATTCTATTATTTCGAATTATGAAGCTTATTTCAAGTGTGTATGATTTCATGATTTGGGGCAACCCCATGTAAAGTCAAGTATATTTTATCATGATTTTAGCCAAGGCTTACAAGATTTATTTTACAGAGATGTTTGGAGTCAAGACTCTAAATAAACAAATTTAAGTTATGTTTTTGAGAATATGATCATGAGCAATATGCATGTTTTGGGATAAGTGTCTAACACCGAGCAGGCCAGGGATTCCGACCCGGGTCCCATAACTACCCAACAATATAGCAATATATTCTTATTTGGGACCTCTCTAGAGAGTGTTTCCCCCGCTGAGGCACACCAGTGGCATCACACCTTCATCGTTCTTCGCCCTGGGAAGGCTTAGGATGACTCTACCCACTTAAACAAGATAGTTGGAAAATCACATAAGCTCTGTCATGATGGTGTCAGTTATGATGAAGCCTCCCTTTGTTTCTCATGTTTTCAATTACTCATGCTCATGTCTTATGATTTTTTAAATTTTAGCATATTTGACCCATTGATTAGTTTATAATTTTTCACGTATGATTTCAAGTATGGCACACTACATGATTTCTATTCCTAAAACTTGGGTCATTATGTTTAGCTTATGATGAATAGCTCATGGTTACACTCATTTCAAGAATATGGCTTTTAGCATATTTTCTTTACTCTCATATTCTATCTTCATGTATGATCATTATTTCATACTATCATTTTACTAGCATGTTTTAAATCCTCTACATACTCAGTTCATTCTAAGTACTGACTGCATATTTTATGCTATAAAGTCTCATGATATAGTTTTGGGTGATGAAACTCAATCTCGACATTAGCTTGCTCCCCATTCAGTATAGTATAATTTATTTTTTGGTGATCCTCATGATCCAAGGATGTCAGTTTTGATTATGTCTCTTTTGTTTATGTCTTTTAGTTTCATACTTAGCGAGCTAGTTGGGGTTATTGTCGCATTAGCTCATCAGATGTTTAGAGACTTTTCAGAAAACTATGTATAGACAGTTCATTATTGTTGACATGTGAACCAAAATGGGAATGCGATGGAGACTAGGGTGCGAAACCTCATCAGAATAAACCCACCTGAGTTTCATGGGTCAAAGTAGATGGATACCCACAGGAATTTATTGAGGAGGTTCAGAAGATTACCTAGGTGATGGGTGTTTCAGGAGAGGATAGTGCAGAGTTAGCCTCTTATCAGCTCACAGGGGTTGCTAATATATGGTTCCGATAGTGGAAATAGAGCAGGGAGTTGGTGCAATCCATGTTGGCTGGGATGAGTTTGTTGCATCTTTCATGGATAGGTTCTTCTCTCGAAAGTTGAGGGAAGCAAAGGAAGTCGAGTTCATCAATCGAAAGCACAATGATATGACTGTTTAGGTGTATGTCCTAAAGTTTAGTTAGCTGTCCAAGTATGCTCTGGAGATGGTTTCTAATCCGAGGGTTCATATGAATAAGTTCGTGAATAAGGTGGCAGATTCATTGGTCAAGGAGGGCAGGACCACCATGTTTATTAGTGATATAGATATCTCTTGACTGATAATATATGCCTAGCAGATTGAGGCAGAGCAAATGAAGAAGAAGGAGAGAGAGGCCAAGAGGGACAGAACAGGGAGCTACGGGTATTTCCAGCAGAGATCTAGTGGTGGACATCACCCTCCGTTCCACCAGAGGTCGGCAGCCCCAGCTCCATCATCAACCAAAATTCCATCTAGATCTCAAGGAGATCATAGAGGTAGAGTAGAGTGTCAGGATCTAGGGGTCAGAGAAGAATGACAGGGGAGCACACTTTCCCAACTTGTAAGAAGTGTGCTAGGAAGAACCCCGGAGAGTGTTTGGTTAGCTCTGATGGCTATTTTAGGTGTGGGAATCCCAGACATATGCTCAGAGATTGTCCTTCAACTAGACCATGGATGATAGAGGTCGTGCCCCAGCCACCACTTCAGCAGCTCTAGCAGCTCATCCATCTCATCAGGGGGCCTCTTTTAGTGCAGGCAGGTGGTGGATTGCACTAGAATAGGTTTTATGCACTTTCATGTCGTCAGGAGTAGGAGTGCTCACCCAATGTGGTCACTGGTATGTTACGAGTATTTCATCTGGATGTTTATGCATTGTTAGACCTAGGGGCCATATTATCCTTCGTGAATCCTTACGTTGTTGTTAGTTTCAGTGTTAGTCCCAAAATCCTGTCAGAATCTTTCTCAGTCGTTATCCTGCACTTGGAAGAAGAAGTAGAGTCTCTGTTCATATCGGTAAGTTTATTTAGCTCGATGGTTGTATAGAAATTGTCTTATCACGATTCTTCATAAAGTCACCTCAACCAACTTAGTAGAGTTAGATATGACTGATTCCGACATTATCTTTGGTATGGATTGGTTACATTCTTGTTATGCTTCAGTCAATTGTAGAACTCGTATAGTAGAGTTCCATTTTTCTGGTGAACCAGCCCTAGAGTGGAAGGGTAGTTCAGTTGTGCCTATAGGTCACTTTTTTTCCCATCTTAAGGCTAGAAAGATGATCTACAAGGGTTGTATATACCATCTAGTTTGGGTTAAGGATTCTACGTCCAAGACCCTGACTCTTCAGTCAGTTCCTGTTGTAAGTGAGTATCCGGAAGTATTTTCAGATGATCTACCAAGAGTCCCTGTCGAGCTGGAGATTGACTTTTGCATTAACCTTCTCCCTGATACGCATCCCATATCCATTCTTCCCTACAGAATGACTCCAACCGAGCTAAAGGATATAAAAAACAATTGAAAGATCTCCTAGATAAGGGTTTAGTCAGGCCTAGAAATTCCCCATGGGGTGCTCCAGCTCTCTTTGTTCGAAAGAAGGATGGCTCTTTTAGAATTTTCACTGACTATCGAACGTTGAACCAGGTCACAATCAAGAATAAGTATCCCCACCCTAGGATTGATGACTTATTTGACCAGCTTCAAGGTGCTAAGTTCTTTTCAAATATAGACCTTAGATTCATCTATCACACAGCTCAAAGTTAGGTAGAGTGACATTCCGAAGACAGCCTTCAGGACTCGGTATGGTCACTATGAGTTTGTAGTTATATCTTTTAGACTAATGAATGCTTTGGAAGCTTTTATGGACTTGATGAACAGGGTGCTCAAGCAGTATTTGGGTATGTTCGTGATTGTCTTCATAGATGATATTGTCATACACTCTTGAAACGAGGAGGAGCATACCGCTCATTTGACGATTGTGTTGCGGACTCTCAAGGATCGCCAATTGTTTGCTAAATTCAGCAAGTGTGAGCATTGGATGGACTCAGTAGCATTCTTAGATCATGCGGTATCTAGTGAGGGTGTGCAAGTGGACTCTCAAAAGATAGAGTCAGTGAAGAATTGGCCTAGACCCGTCAGTCCTACTGATATTAGGAGCTTTTTGGGTTTAGCTGGCTACTACAGGAGGTTCGCAGAGGTATTTTCATTCATTGCAGTGCCGTTGACTATGTTAACCCTGAAGAAGGTCAAATTTCAGTGGTCTAATACTTGTGAGAAGAGTTTTCAGGAGTTAAAGACTCAACTCACTTCAGCCCCATTGACCTTACCAGAGGGCACGAATGGCTTCTGTCACGACCCGAGTCTACACCCTAGATGAGACACGGTACTTGGTGTCATAAGTGACCCCAAGCTAACCCATGGTCTAACATTGAAATAGTAAACTAAGCAAGCATAAGCAGAAGCTGTATAAAAATAGTCATCCAAGTAAAGCTATTTTGAAATGAAAAAAATATATAATTGTACTGAATACTGAACAACTGTGTCTGAAAGCCAACTACTAACTGATGAGTTGCTGGGACAAGTCCTCAGCTAACTCTAAAATCTGACTAAGAAAAGAACTAACTGAAAAGAAACCATTGTCCTTGGAAGATGAGGACTCGCCAAATAACGTTGCTGCTGAAATCGTCAGAGGGAAACTACTGACAATGCTGAGACTGAGAACCTGTGCCTGTATGATAATATGATAAATCATAGAAAGTATGAATTAGTACTTTGAATGTACTGAGTAAGTGAGATATACAATAAGAATGGGAAAATAATCAACTGAACCGGAATAACATGAAATGACCAACTGATACTGAATACTGATAAAAGCTGAGTTATAACTGTTATATGGTCAAAAATGACCCTGACTAACGGTCATAAACATGTCCTGAAACTGAGTGACTAAACTGAGCTAAACTGAGACTGAACCGAATTGAATTGTACTGACAAGTGGGAGAGTCTATAACCAACATATAACCACGTGAGCTAGACGTGGAGTCTGATGTATATACCCCATCAGAGAAAGCCCACTACACCTTGTCGGGGTATAATGGCTAGACTGTGAGATCATTGTCTGGGGCCAATTCGGGCTAATAACCTATGATGGCTACGTAATTCTGGGAACCTGGGTGCACTGGAACCCCGGTCCGCTCAGTGCTAAGTACTACTCCTACTGGATAGTCCTAACTAGACTACTAAGCTGATAGCTCAAAGATGGGGTCCTGGACTAAGTCAGGAATACTTATATGGAAGTAACCTGAGAGTCTATAGGACCGGATAACTGAAAACTGGTGTTTTAAGACTGGTTACAGCTGCTTATCTGGAATTGTCGTAACCATCTAGAGAACAATGACTATGCTGGAAACTGGTATTCTAAGACTTGTCAGAGCTTCTTATCTAGAAGCATCGTAACAGTCTAAAGGATACTGACTATGTTGGAAACTGGTACTACTGAGTTTGCTATGTTTCTCAAGACTGAAAATAGTCAAATTGATAAGCTGACACTTCTGTAAAACTCTAAGTGTTCTGAGTGTTGACTGAGACTCGGAGCTTGAATATACCAAGATAGTAACTTATATTCAAGTATCTATGCTATTCATTCATAATTGAGTAACATCTACCATATCAACATAACATTTCTGTCTGAGTCTAAATCATACAAGTTCTACCCCAACTTATGATAAGGATCAAGACTAAGGCACTTCCAGCTAACCAGAGGCTTGAGAGTCTAGGGAAATCATAGACATGCTTTTCTTACTAAACTCATAGAATCGTAAACCAAGAGCGTAATATAAATTATGTGCTTTATATTCATGAAAACTTATTGATTGAAATCATACTTTAAACATATATACTGAAATCATGGTAAAAATCATGTAGATATTTCATAAGGGCCATAACTTGAAAATAGTGTTACTTCATGGTAAAATTTTAGAAATCATGCTACTATCATATCATACACCTAAATCATGAAATTGGGAGAAATTTCATAATCATATATGGCTATTTATCATGGGGGTCTTGGAATCCAGAGAAGACATGTGAGAAATCATGCTTAGTTTGAAACCCCAAGACATACTTTTCTAGAATTTAAGAAATTAGGATTTTAACATAAATTCGAGACACAAGGATGAAAGGAGATCCTTTTTGAAGTCCCACATATCTGGCCTAACGAAATCTAACACTAGAACCCGGATATTGAAGCTTTTAAAGGAGAACCCTAGGTGTTCTTGAGTTTTGAGAGAGAAGAGGAAGAAGAATTTTGGATGGAATGAGGAATTTGGCTAGGTATTCCCTTAAAACCGTCCCACCTGATACCTAAATAATGTAGTTTAGGAGTGAGGAGATTAGAAAATTATGAAAACACCCTAGGAAATTCGCAGGAAGAAGGACCCTGCTAGTCCTCACGAGGCACTCCACGAGTCGTGGGGTCGGGGATGACTCGTGGTGCCAAGTCGTGAGGTGTACTAGAATTTTTTTTCTTTAAATTCAACAGCTTGTCAACAACTCACTTCATGAGCCATGAGGTACTCCACGACTCGTGAATCTCTTTGTACCACTAAACCAATTTCTGCTCCCTCGCCCCACGACGGACATGACGATTCGTTACATGACACAATGACTCGTCCTTTCCTATCGTAGATATTATTCATCAGTCAGAAGAGAAAGTAAAGCTTATCAGGNCACTAAACCAATTTCTGCTCCCTCGCCCCACGACGGACATGACGATTCGTTACATGACACAATGACTCGTCCTTTCCTATCGTCGTCACCACTGACTTGGGTGATATACTTTTCGAAAATTCTTCCAAAAATCGATGTAATGAGTCGTTCCCTGTCCAAGTGACTCGTTATGTCGTCCATTGCCACTGAGCCATACGTGTACCTCTTTCTGAACTTCCACTTGATGACTCCTCAGGACGACTTGTTACTTGACCCAACGAGTCGTCACTTCCCTCGTGACCCACTAAAGACCTGACTAAATCACTGAATTGTTGCTTGTAATGAGGGACTCCACGACTCATCTCCTTACCCCCTATGAGTCGTGATGTGGGTCGTTATCCTTAGGCTCTGAAATGAACACTCAATGCATTCATGCCACAAGTCTGACCACGACTTGTTTAGTCACTGTACTAGCCATGCCACGACTCGTTCTGTGGCAACTTTCCATTTTTCAACTTATTCCTTCTTTAAGTCGAGGGTCTGATCTTAGAACTTTCAGGGTGTTACATCTTCATTGTATATTGTGATGCTTCTAGGGTTGGTCTTGGTTTTGTGTTGAGGCAGCATGGTAAGGTGTGCCTCTCGACAGCTTAAAACTTATGAAAAGAATTACCCGATGCGTGACCTATAGTTAATAGTGTTGGTGTTTGCCTTAAAGATTTGGAGGCACTATTTTTATGGGGTACATGTGGTTGTATTCACGAGCCACTAGAGCCTACGGTATGTGTTTACTCATAAGGACTTGAATTTACGACAAAGGAGATGGATAGAGCTTCTCAAAGACTAACATGATTGTCCTTTATCACGGGGCAAGGATAATGTAGTGGCGGATGCTCTTAGTAGGCTATACATGTAAATTGTATCCCGTGTCGAAAATGGAAGAAAGGAGTTGGTAAAGGATGTTCATAGGCTTGCTCGTTTAGGAGTTCACCTTCTAGATTCGACGAATTGTGATGTTATTTTCCAGAATGGGTTGGAATCTTCATGGTGATGGAGATTAAACCAAGGCAAGATGAGGATCCCATCTTAGTGAAACTGAAGGAAGCTATCTGGAATCAAAAGGTAGGGGTTTTATCCCATGGGGGAGATGGTGTACTCTGATATCAGTGCCAATTGTATGTTCCGGCGGTAGATGACTTGAGAGAGAGAATGTGAAGAGAGGCTCGTTGCTCTCAGTACTCTATCCATACATGTGCCACAAATATGTACCATGATCTATAGGAAGTCTATTGGTGGAATGACATGAAGAAGGACATACCATAATTTGTGGCTAAGTGTCCGAATTGCCAACAGGTGAAGGTCTAGCATCAGAGACCTGGTGGTAAGCTTCAGTACATCAGCATTCCTACTTGAAAGTGGGAAGATATAAATATGAACTTCATTACAAGTTTGCCTCATACACACCAACAATATGACTCTATATAGGTGATTATGGACAGGTTGACCAAATCACCACATTTCTTACCAGCCAAAACTACAAATTCAACAGAGGATTACTCTAAACTCTATATTTGGAAGTCGGTTTGGTTTCATGGAGTCCCGTTGTCCATTATCTCATATAAGGGAACTCAGTTTACCTCTCAGTTTTGGAGATTGTTTTAGAAGGGACTTGGTACTCAAGTGAAGTTTAGCATAGCTTTTTACCCGCAGATAGATGGTCAGGCCGAGCGGACCATTCAGAATCTCAAGGACATTTTGAGAGCGTGTGTGATTGATTTCAAGGGTAGTTGGGATGATCACTTGCCTCTTATTGAGTTCGCCTATAATAACAATTATCACTCTAGCATCTAGATGGCTCTATTTGAGACTCTTTATGGATGGAGGTGTAGATCACCTATTGGATGGTTCAAGGTAGGTGAGGCTATATTGGTAGGGTCAGATTTAGTTTATGAGGCTATAGAGAAAGTTCAGTTGATTAAGGAAAGGTTGAAAACAGCTCAGAGTCGTTAGAAATCTTATGCGGATGTTAGGAGGAGAGAGCTTGAGTTTGAAGTCGATGATTAGGTGTTTCTAAAGGTGTCTCCCACGAAAGGAGTTATGAGGTTTTTCAAGAAAGGGAATCTTAGTCCCTTATATGTTGGTCCTTATAGAATTCTGAGATGAGTTTTCAAGGTGGCATATGAATTGGAGCTACCAGTAGAGTAGCGTCGATGCATCTGCTTTTCCATGTGTCTCTGCTGAAGAAGTGCATAAGTGGTCCAACTTTAGTTATTCCAGTAGAGAACATTGGGGTGAATGATACTCTTACCTATGAGGAGCTTCTAGTTGAGATCCTTGATCATCAGGTTTGGAAGTTGAGGATTAAGGAAGTAGCTTCAGTGAAGGTTTTGTGGAGAAATCAGCTTGTTGAGAGAGCTAGTGGAAAGCCGAAGTAGATATGATGGCTAAATACCCGCATCCTTTTCCTTCCAGATCAGTTCCCACATGAGGTACTAGTTTCCTCCCTAAGTACTTTATTTAGTTTCATGTCAAGTTCACGTCTCTCAGTTCCTTTCATGTAATAGCATGCATGTATTTTTCATGAATGCAGTTCAGTCAAGTAGATCAGTCCGGAGTCTGTAACTCCGTCAATTTTTAAAACGATGGTTGTTCAGTTTTGGGATTGCAGTTCATTCCCTAGCCTTTCAGTATGCTTAATCTATATTCAAGGATGAATGTTTTTGAGGAGGAGATAGTGAACACCCCAAAAGTCCCTAAGATCAAACCAGAGGCTAAAATAGAGAAAATAAGAAAGTCTGCACTAGCTCACGGAACGAGTCGTCAACTAACCTGTTAAGTCACCTAATAGGTCATTAAGTAACCCGTTAGGTGCATGAAAATGGTGGAAAGGTGATTTTAAAAGAGTATAGACGATTGGTTAAGTGACCCGATGAATCGTCAAGTGAGGCGTCAAGGAAAGATCAGAAAAATTGAAGAAAATCAGCCAGTGATGGAGGATGACCCGTTGAAAGACTCGAAGGATCGTCGTGTGGGTCGTTGGATCTGGCAGTGTGATTTTCTTATCGGATCATTAAGGGTGTTTTCGTAATTCCTAAGTTCCTAACTCCTAAACTAAGTCATTTTAAGCCTCCTAAAGGGTGTTTGTAAGGGTTTTAATCATCCTAAACCCTCATTCTACTCCTAACACCGCTAAGTGAATATCAAATCCCCTCAAGAGAAGTTAGGGTTTCATCACCTCTTTTATCTCAATTCTATTTGGGTCTCCAATCAAGTTGAAGGTTCTTCAAGCTCAGGTATGTAGGGTTATGAATGGGAAAAATCCTTCCACCCTTATACCAAATTTCATCCCTACTCTATGATTTCAAGTCTCCAATTAGGTTATGTTGAAAATATTCAGGTTTAACCCAATTCCTGTGCAATTATCCATGATATTTCTATGGGTTTAATTATCTCATGTTTCATTTGATGAAATAAAGTTATCAGGGCAGATTTAACTCTCACATTCCTCATGAATTGATGATTTCAAGCTTATGATAATTTTGCCCTATTATGTATGATTTACGAATTTCAAGCTTATGAGTCCATGACTTCTAGTATGATTAATTATCAAAGTATGCATGAATGTTTATTAATTCCTAGACTTATGATTCCATGATTTCGGATTATGAAGCTTATTTCATGTATGATTTCATGATTTGGGCAAGCCCATGCAAAGTCAAGTATGTTTTATCATGATTTTAGCCAAGGCTTACAGGATTTGTTTTATAGAGATGTTTGGAGTCAAGACTCTTAAGAAACAGAATTAGTCTATGTTTTGAGAACATGATTATGAGCAAGACGCATGGTTTGAGAGTAGTGTCTAGCATCGAGCATGTCAGGGATTCCGAGGACCCAGGTCTCATAACTACGCGTCACCGTAGGTATATATTCTTATTTGGGACCTCTCTAGAGAGTGTTTTACTCGCCATCATTCTTTTCCCTGGAAAGGCTTAGGACGGCTCTTCCCACTTGAGCGAGATAATTGGGGCATCACGTAAGCTCTATCGTGATAGTGTCGGTTATGACTGTCGTGCTCAATTTTTCTTGCGAAAAGCGGGTCAGGACATATAACAACCCTTGAAGGATTATTTAAGGAAGAGTCATCACCTAACAAATTATGGTGCGTTAGGATACTGTACTAAACTAAAGGTCTGTTTAAACTAGCCTAAGTCACCAGAGTCGGGTAAGGGTTCAAATTACCTCGAAAGAAAGGTGTTAGGCACCTTTTGAAGTCTACAAATGTGGGTCCCTTCCGAATTCATAATTATGTGGGATTAACTAATAACCAAGAAAAGGGTTGATTTTAACTTAATTTATTAAACTAAATTAAAAAATGCAAAAGACTATGTAAATAAAAAGAATTTTCAAACAAGCGAGAAGAAATAAGTGTGAGACTATACATGTTTGAAGAGACTATTATTATTCTTAAAAACTATTACAATGTACAAATAATTTCTAAAGAAGGAGTTATTATAAATCTTACATCATGATAAAATAAAGAAAAGGAGAGACAAATACGGTAAGCAAGAATCAAGGGTAATTAGACAGAAATATTAAATATTACAAATTAATTCATATAAATAAAGGTGTTGACAAATGAAATACAAGGGAGAATATCGATCAAATAAACAAAGTTTAAAGGAATTGGACCGAACCTCATAGAGGCACCTACGTATCCCTGAAGGGAATCAGGTCAAACGTAGTTCTGCATTTAAAAGGGGGGGGGGTTATTTTAACCTAACGGGATCAACCCGTGCAACTTAAATAATACTTCGCAACCATTTGGATTGCTTGTATTATTCAGCGGGCACAGACTATCATATCCCACTATCCACCTAATTAGTTAATTATTAATCATAAAGCATTCTAGACAAGAAAAAAGAGCACTAACGTCTTAGCAAGTGCCTACCCGTCCCAATCCTAACGTCCAAGAGGTGATGTACTACTAGTTTGAATAGATCAAACTTGGTATCAAAGCNCTAACGTCTTAGCAAGTGCCTACCCGTCCCAATCCTAACGTCCAAGAGGTGATGTACTACTAGTTTGAATTTTGGGATCTAAAATTCCTAAGGCTATTATAGGTGTTTAAACATCATACGAATAGTAAAAAAAACAAAGGGACAAGACTAGCATGTAACAGTTTCAACAAGCCTCTGTGGGAGCTCCTATAGACAGGATAATTATTATAGTGGATCCTATGAGCATGAAATCTAATGCAGAAATGTCAGACTTTATATACGCAACATGAAATGTGATACGGCTAGAAATAATTTATAAACGTGTAGACAAATTAAAGAGAATGAATTTTAATGTAAAAGGAATATTAGTTTGAAATAGGCAAATTATATTGTAGCAGTTAAACAGGAGGTATGATTTAAATAAATTAGTATTTAATCATATAGGCATGATTTCTAGGTTAAAAAAGGTCAAATAAATAATCCTTGTAAACACAGCAAAGATTTACTAATTAAGTTGTTTTCCTTTTCAGATACTGTGAGCAGAAACATAATTACAAGCAAGTTCTTATCAATAGGACTTACTTCCTATAAACTTATCTCTACTATTACCATATTTAAGTAATTTTAACTCTAGCCATGTTCATAAATAAACTACTTGGCAGGATGCTATTATAAAATTAAGTATACAAATCAGATTTGAACATTTTAACACATCCGAATATTTAAGCATATTTTCCAAGTGATTCATATGTCAAAACCTACTTCACTGGCATGACTTCTATATGGGTGATAAGATGAATTTGCATCCAAACTAGTTGATCCTTATAAGCATAACTTCGAGCAAAATAATCATGTTTGTCATTCTTATAGGTAGTATTGTTGAAATTTAAATATAAAAGCATACTTTGAATTAATTAAGATCCTATAGGCATGATTTCTGTAGAATATCCATGTGTTATTCCTATAGGAATGTTCTCTAAGTGATTCTTAATTAGCAGTTAAGAAAGTAGCAAAGAAACATACAAAGCCCCCGCTCCTATAAACCCATTTTCACTATTTATCAGTGTTTATTTAAAATATTTCAAATTAACAAAATAAATAAATAACAAATTATAGTAAAGAAAAATAATTCTTCAATAATAAAAACTCCCAAGCCAACACTTGTCCCAGTGACTCTCCGACAGGTTCGAAACAAATTTAAGGTTACCTGCTTAAAGATTAAATACAATAGTAGATGCAACCATAATCTCGAACTTTGTAAATCATGTTAAAGATCATATTAACACACAGTCACGACAAGAGAGCAATTAAGAAAACTAAATACAAGATATAACATATAGTGAGTTGCTAAAGTAAATAAAACAACCAGCTGGATGACAAAATCAAAAACGAATTAGAGTCGTTGAATACTCCAAAAGCCTTGATTTATTGCCCAAATTCAACACATCAAGATTACGAGAATCTCAGGGATTCCGAGCAGTGCTTGTGGTTAGAAGGGATGGAGTAGTTTTAAGAATTAATAGAGTGAAGAACAAAGATGCTTAAAAGCTAGGTAGATTGGGGTTTAAAAGCTAATGTCCGAATTCTCTCAAAAGAGAGGGGAGGGCTGCTTATATAGCTACTAAGTAAAAAGGGTTAAGGAGAGGAAAATATTGAGAATCAATTAAAGATGATTTTCCTTATTAAGAAACAAATCAATCCCAAACAATTATTTTCCTTAACCGATGAAATCAAATAACTTTCAAGAAATCCACCTTTACCGTAATTATAAATACTCAAAATAAGGAAAGAATAAGTCAAGGAATGTTTACCTTAAATTAAGACAAATCAAAGAGCAAATTATCATTTAATATACAAATAAATAAAAATACAAATAGATAAATAAATACAGAATTAACCTAAATATACGTAGCACAACTTTATGAAAATAATTATAGTAATAACAAATCAAATCTAAAATAATATGGTTAAATTAGGAAAGAAACAAATTAAAGAAAGGTGTTTACCATGATTTAGTGAGTAATAAATTGTTGATATTTTGCAAACGAGTCCTAAACTACTATATTTAATATATTCACCTATGAAGCAACTTTGACATAGGAAGAAACAAATTAATTACCATATAACCACAATCTACCAAAGGCCATAAATCAGCAATATTAATGATAAGAATACAAAAATTCTAACAAGCCTAAAAACTTTACAGTCATAATAAATATGATTTTAAGAGATGAAAACAGTTAGTTATTTGCAATAATTTGTGGAAATAAATTTCAGAGGGGAGGTCTTGCACAGTGAAAATGGATGCGTACATCATGCTTAAACAGATGGAACGAGAGATCAACATGAGTATAGGACTATACCAAAATCCTATTCAGAGGGCAAAGAACAATGTTATATATATATATATATACACCCATATATATGCATACCGAAAAATACCTAATCAAACAACAAATAACTATAATGATGAAACAGTGATATAACATATGTCAGAACACACAGACCCAACTAAACAATAATTTTCATAGTGGCAACCCAAGATCACACAAGCATTCCATGATATTCTAAAAAAACACCATTAATAATCACACATAATTAACTTTCAGATCTAAATTAAGCACATGCAAGATAAAATGTAAATGAGAATAGAACTTCAAAACCTTAGCATCACTAATAGATCTACTAGGATCTTCCCGTAAATCATACTTTCTTTGCTCGTTAAGCAGGACCCGCTGCTCATCTAGTGGTCGGAGAACCAAGGAATGAGGAAATAAGAGAAGATCGGGTGGTCTCTAGTGGTTTAGCAGTGAAAGAGAGACGAAGGGGAGAGGAAGGTGGTGAGCGGGGTCTGTGGTGGTCCGCCAGAGATAGGCGGAGCAGGGGCGGTGTCTGGTTAGAGGGTGGCGTGGCTGTTGTGTTCTGGTCGGAGGTGAGGTTGGAGGCAGTTGTGGTGGTGCGGTGCGCTGATCTTCAGTGGTTGCTGAAAATAATGGAGAGAGAGGGAGAAAAGGAAGGAGAGGGTGAGGGTTTCCCGGAGGTCTCCGATTCTGGGGTGGCGTTAATGGTGAGACGGGAGAGGGATAGAGGGAGTAGGGGCAGCGAATCTGGGTTAGGAAGAGGGAAGAATTAAAGTGTTGATTTGGGTTTTGGGGTGAGAGGAAATATTAAAGGAAGGTGGGTTAGGGTTTAATATCAGCCCTTAGATTAAATTAGATGAATGGCTAGGATTAGTTTTTAGGGAAGATGGGTCAGTTGCGGGTTATCCATGGGTCGCGAGTTGGGTTGAACATGAATTGAATTAATTGGGTTTAAAATATGGCCAAGTGATCTAAATAGGCTAGAATAGTCATAAATTGAACAGAAGATGGCCAAAATTGATATAAATTTGATAGAAAGTGACTAGATTTTATATAATTTAGAGGAAATTTAAAATTGACTGCTATTAACTTAATAATAACACTACATTTATAAATAATTTAATAAATAGNAGCTCGCTTTACTAAAGGTATGTATACATATAAATTAACACGAACAAACTATATATGACATAATTACATATCATCAGAAAATTAATAAATCAAAATCAAATACAAATAAACGTTTAAAATATATAATTTGGAAAAATATGCAAGATTTAAGAGCTATGATAATTAATTATCAAAATATTATGAATATAAATTAAATCATTACGAAAAAAGTAATTTTTTTAAATATGCGTATATAAGCAGCATATACGGGGCATAAGGAGGTAAAAATTGGGTGTCAACAACTGTCCCATCTTTCCTTGGGTATGAAGGATGATGTCACGATCCAAACGTACACCCGGATCATAGACACAGGACAAGGGATCCGGAGGGACCCTAAGTCGACCCATAGCTCATGCATACAACTAATCTCATTCAAATAAGCGGAATGATAATCATAAAAATATAGCAGAACGTAATCATAGCATAACATTAGAAAATACTAGACGTACACATAAGTTGAATACTACACATGGTCTGAAAGCCTCTACAACATACGATGGGTTGATGGGAACACATCCCTAACTAAACCGAACAATACTGAAATGTAAGATAACATAAAAGTCTATCAAACAGCCCTCAAAACATGAGGACTCACCAATAAGCTGAGAACGTAAGCTGATGTGGACTAAGGATGAGGATGAGCCTGATATCCAGATCCTGTATCATGAAACGATACAGCATAGAAAGTATGCGGTCAGTATGTGGAATGTACCGAGTATGCAAGGTAAGTAAGACGGACATTTAAGAGTAAAATAACTCATAAGTAACTGTTAGAGAAGGACATCATGCATATATCATAAACACAGTAGAAAACATAAGGCTCAAGGCTTTCAAATCATTCGTAAAGTGTTCATATTCATAATCGTAAGTAAACATTACCAAAACATAACTTGATCCAATAACATAAATATATCAATGCATAAAACATGTTGAATAATGGGAGGACTCGTCATAACCGACACCATCATGATAGAGCCTTTCATGATGCCCCATTGTCTCGCTCAAGTGGGCAGAGCCGACCCTGGCTTGCCAGGGTAGGGTCGTGCATAAGGCGTGATATCACATTTGAGGGGATCATTATCATTACATCATATCATTATAAACCCACGGTGGCACGTGGTTGTGAGACACCGACGTAGTCCTTTGAATGTCGGGTTGCTCGGTGCTAGACACGGCTCCCAAAAACATGCATATAGGCTCATACATAAATCAATAACATCATGCATTAAGATTCATTGGCTTAAATATAACATTTATCATCATTGATCCCCTTTAAAACTTGCTTACCCAAGAATCAAGGCCCTTTTCATCGGCCAACATCATAAATCAAAAAATCATGTAATTCACTTCATAAATCATAAATCATTCTTCAACATGTGGGCATTGCCCAATACTTCTTCATATTCATTTCTTTCGAAATATGCTCATAAA
>JACEIK010000819.1:83710-95990 GCA_018107945.1 Datura stramonium
ATATATATATCACGGGCCTAAAATGCATATAAAGAGCTCAAAATTGCAATAATGGGATCAAAATGTAAATACGGGCTCAACATATATATCACAAGCTCAAATGTATATCAAGGGCTCAAAAATGCAATTAGAAGCTCAAAAATGCAATTATGGGCTCAAAAATGCAAATACGGGCTCAAATGCAAATATGGGATAAAAATGCAAATGTGGGCTCAAAATGCAAATACGGGCGCAACATGTGATACGGGCTCAAATGTATATCAAGGGCTCAAAAATGCAAATACGGGATCAATCATGCAAATACGGGCTCAAAATGTAAATACGGGCGCAACATGCGATACGGGCTCAAATGTATATCAAGGGCTCAAAAATGCAAACACGAGCTCAACATGCAAATCACAGACTGAAAATGCAAATACGGGCTCAAAATTCAAATATGGGTTCAAAATGCAATACGGGCTCAACATGTATATCACGTGCACAAATGTATATCACATGCCCAAAATGCAAATACAGGCTCAAAATGCAATATGGGATCAACATGCAAATACGAGCTCAAAATGAAAATACGGGCTTAAAATCCTATACAGGCTCAACATGTATATCACAGGCACAAATGTATATCACGGGCCCAAAATGCAAATACGGGTTCAAAATGCAATATGGGCTCAACATGCAAATCGTAGTGTTGTTAATGAAGGACTAGCAAGATGTAAATAGAGGTACAAAGGGTAGAGTGACTTAGCTCTATGTCGCTTTTGTGTACAAGATATCTTTTATTTCTACCTTTTGCACTTTGATAATTTCTGTATCCAAAGAAAATTATTAGTTTGTACAAGGGAGGTTGATCTGTACATCTGTCTTGTAGCTTCTTCATTTTTGCTAGACACTTGTTGTTGAACTTCGTCCAGGTATACGCTCGGGCACAAGGTTTAAATAAAAAGGCATACTTTTAAAATAATTTAGTAGAAGTAAAAACTGAAATATGTAAGAAAAACCTAGTTAAATCATAGGCCATGACATATTCTAAAACCAATACAACATCCTTTGGAGAATCAAACCCTTGTCTTGACTTAATCCTGATGAAATTTTGAGATCTTTCTCAAAATTTCTACCCCAATGTGAAACATGACGTAGATTCTTTTACAAATGGCACAACATTTTAAATTTTTGAGGTTCCCTCAAAACTTATGCCCCAGTTCGCAGTTCATTAACCATATCACCGTAGAGAGCCCGATATAATTCTTTAGACCCTTTCGAAAATTCTGCCCCAGTTTCAAACTCAACAAAAGGGGAGAAGAAGATTTTATTAATATATAGACCGAGTCCCACAGGGATGCCTACGTATCCATCTTAGATGAGAATCAGGTCCAATGCAGTTCAGATTACAAAGTAAAGCATAACGTAAACTCTAATTCTAAATGTAATATCTTTTAACAATGTCTGAATTGATAGGCTTGGGCCAAATTTCACCATCCATCTCTACTAAGATAAGTGCTCCTCCTGTCAGCACTCTGTGGACCATGTAAGGACCTTGCCAGTTACACGAGAACTTGCCTTTGGCTTCATCTTGGTGTGGAAAATCCGCTTAAAAACCAACTGCCCGAGTGTGAAGAGTCTTGGTTGAACTTTCTTGTTGAAGGCCTTAGTCATCCTATTATGATAAAGTTGACCATGACAGACTACATTTATCCTCCTTCCATCAATGAGTGATAACTTCTCAAATCTGCTTCGTAGCCATTCTACATCGCTTAGTTCTGCTTCTTGAATAATCCTTAAGGAAGGAATTTCTACCTCAGTTGGTATCACAGCTTCATTACCATACACCATCATATAAGGCGTAGCTCCAGTAGGCCAACACAGCAAGAGGAAACTTCTCATTCCAATGTCTATAATTGACGATCATCTTATGCAATATCCTCTTGATGTTTTTATTTGCGGCCTCCACGGCTCCATTCATCTGTGGCTAGTATGCAGTAGAGTTACGATGCTTGATTTTGAAGCTTTCACATGTCGCTCTCATCAAGTCACTGTTCAGATTAGCACCATTATCAATAATGATAGACTCGGGCACCCCAAATCGGCAAATAAGATGGTCTCAAACAAAATCTGCCACCACCTTCTTCGTGACAGACTTGTGAGAAGTAGTTTCAACCCATTTAGTGAAATAGTCAATTGCAACCAATATGAATCTATGCCCATTAGATGTTGCAGGTTCAATGGGGCCGATGACGTCCATTCCCTAAGCTGAAAATGGCCAAGGTGAGCTCGTGGCATGAAGCTCATTGGGATGAGCTTGAATAACGTCTGAATGGGTTTGACAACGATGTCACCTTTGCACGTATTTGATACAATCCGTCTCCATAGTCAACCAGAAGTAGCCAGCTCTCAAAACCTTCTTCACGAAAATGAAACCATTCATGTGAGGCCCACAAGTTCCAGCATGGATCTTCTCAATCAAATTTGATTCCTCCTTGGCATCTACACATCTCAGTAATCCTAAATCAAGGGTCCTCCTATAAAGGATTTCTCCGTATAGGAAAAATTGATTGGCCAACCTCCAAATTGTGCATTTTTGGAAACTTGTAACATGCTCAGGATAACTCCAATTCTTTAAATACCCTTTGATTTCAGCATACCATGCCTCACCGTCTGACTCTTCCTCAATATGAAAACAATAAGAAAGTTTCTTATGTATATGGATGGGAATGGGATCAATGTAGTTCTTATCGGGATGTTGGATCATCGAGGAAATGTAGCCAAAGCGTCTGCAAATTCATTCTGCACTCAGGGAACATGTCGGAACTCAATCTTGACAAATCTCTTACACAGTTCTTGCACGCATTGTAGATAGGGCAAGATATTTGTGTTTTTCGTGGCCCATTCTCCTCTTACTTGATGCATTAACAAATCTGAGTCTCCAATTACCTATATTGACTACACATTCATGTCAGCTGCCAGTCGAATATCCAAGATGCAAGCTTCATACTCGGCCATATTGTTAATACAGGGAAATCGAAGCTTAGCTAATATAGGGTAATGTTGTCCAGTCTCTGACACCAGCACAGCTCCAATACCCACTTCTTTGATATTGGCGGATCTTTCTAAGAACAACCTCTAATCATCATATTCTTTAGCAATATCTTTGCCTATGAATGCTACCTCCTCATCGGGAAAGTACCTCTTTAGAGGTTTATACTCATTGTCCACAGGGTTTTCTGCCAGATGATCAGCAAGGGCCTGCCCTTTTACCGCTTTCTGTGTGACATAGATAATGTCAAAATCACTCAATAATATCTGCCATTTAGCCAGCTTTCTTGTTGGCATGGGCTTTTGGAAGATGTAATTCAGCAAATCCATTCTGGAGATCAGATAGGTCGTGTAAGAAGACAAATAGTGCCTCAATTTCTGAGTAACCTAAGTCAAAGCGCAGCACGTTCTTTCAAGTAATTCATATCGAGCTTCATACGGTGTGAAATTCTTGCTCAAATAGTATATTGCTTGTTCTTTCCTCCCTGTCTCGTCGTGTTGCCCCAAAACACAACCAAAGGCATTTTCTAGCATGGACAAATACAGAAGCAGAGGTCTTTTTTGTTCTGGTGGGACTAAAACTGGAGTCTTTGATAGATAATCCTTAATTCTACTGAAAGCTTGCTGACATTCAGGAGTCCATTCTGTAGTGACATCTTTTTTCAGCAACTTGAAAATAGGCTCACATATAACTGTTGATTGGGCAATGAAACGGCTGATGTAGTTGAGTTGCCCCAAAAAGCTAATGATTTCCTTCTTGCTCTTCGGTGGCAGGAACTCTTTAATGGCTTTGACCTTAGTCGGATCTAACTTAATACCCTAGTGGCTGACGACAAATCCCAACAATTTCCCCACGGGAACACCAAATGCACACTTTGCTGGATTCAGCTTCAAGTTATACTTTCGCATTCTGTCAAAGAACTTTCTGAGGTCCGCCAAATGATCTGAACTTTTCTTTGATTTGATGATGACATCATCCACATAAACCTCAATCTCCATATGGATCATATCGTGAAAGATAGTGGTCATGGCCCTCACATAAGTAGCTCTAGCATTTTTCAAATCGAATGGCATCATCTTGTAGCAATATACGCCCCATGGTGAAAAAAAGGCAGTTTTCTCGGCATCTTCATCATGCATTCCAATCTGATGATAACCAGCAAAACAATCCAAAAATGATTGTGTCTCATGCTTGGCATAGTTATCAATGAGGATATGGATATTCAGTAGTGGAAAGTCATCTTTAGTGCTAGCTTTGTTGAGGTCTCTATAATCCACACAAACACTAACATTTCCGTATTTCTTTGGCACCGGCACGATATTGGCTAACCAAGTAGGATACTCCACCACTTTGAGGATTCTAGAATCAATCTGCTTAGCCACTTCCTCCATGATTTTCAAACACATGTCAGGTTTGTACTTCCTCGACTTTTGCTTGACAGGAGGATATGCTGGATCAGTAAGAAAACTATGCGCTACTATGGAATGGCTGAGTCCAGTCATGTCAGCATAGGACCAGGCAAAGTTGTCATTGTATTCTTTCAGAAACTTGATGTATTCACCAATATCATCTTTTGGTAAATAAGTGCTGACTCGGATCTCTTTAGGTGTCTATGCATCTTCTAGGATTACCACCTCTGTTTCTGCTAGATTTGCTTTGGGCTTATCCTCAAACTCCTCTACTTCTCTAACAATTTCAGCTGGTACCTCATCCTCTTATGCTTCTAATGAATTGCCTATGTTATGTCGTATAGTTTCATTACAAACCTCAGATTCAACACGTTTAACACTAGAAGTGCTGAAAATATAAGTTAAAACAAAATCAGCATATGAAAGAGAAATAATTTTATTAATTGAAAAACTTGCTCAAAATTTGACATAATTATCCATGGGAAATTGACTACTTCAAAAATAAATACTTTATTTCAAAATAACAAAAATTGATCCTTTTAAAGCTACCCAGATGCCCGGCGAGCTCTGGATGGAGTGCTTGTCCAGTTGGCCAGTCCTCTTTAAACTCCAGCTTCCCATAGTGGGGCCCCTCCTTCCTCCTCATCAATAATGGCATAACAACTTCCTTCGTTCGGCTCCTCCAAGAACAGGTTCCTCGGACTGAGCAGCACAACATCTTCTTCGGCCCGTTTGATATCTGGAAAACCATCAGACACAAAAGTTTGTTGTAGTGAAGGCAATGAGTTTGGAAACAAGAAATTGTTATTCCCTAGAGGATACTCCCAATCCTTCAATTCCTGGGAAATGGGTTGGTACCCTAATCCAAAAGTGGTCTTGTCTATCGCCACATGTAGAGGTTCCGCCATTCCTTGTATTCTGATCCCAAGGCCCTTTTCTGGTTCAGAACCTAACCACAGCAGCATGCTCAGAACTTTGTCACTCCACCATCTTCCTCCTTTGATGACACCAACAAGCTCTAGAGTGTGAAATCTCTCTCCATCTAAACCTCCTCTCCCTTTAATGGTTGTGATAACAGGAGCTGCATAAATAGGACGACTTTCATCCCCATGGACTACGACCTCTTGGTGATCCCACTCAAACTTTAAGCATTTATGCAGAGTTGAAGTAACTGCTCCAGTGACATATATCCATGGTTGCCCCTATAACAGATTGTACGAAGTAGGGATGTCCATGACTTGGAATATGATGGTGAACGTGGCATTGCCAACTAGTATATCCAGATCAATCTCCCCTATGGTATCCTTTTGCGAACCATCAAAAGCTCTGACATTCATCTTCTACAACTTGATTCAGGCGATATCAACTTCCAGACAGGTCAAAGTGTTAAGGGGGCAAATGTTTAAGCCAGAACCCGAGTCGATCAACACTTTGGTGATGAATTTATCTGTGTGTTGCACCGTGATATGCAATGCTTTTTTGTGAGCCACACCCTCTACAGGCAATTCATCTTCATGGAATGAAATCTTTTGGGCTTCAAATACTTGACCCGCCATATGGGCCACCTCGCTGCTGGATATACTTGCAGGAACATATGCCTCATTCAGCACCTTGATCAGAGCCTTTTGGTGTTGATCAGAGCTTTGCAAAAGGGACAAAATGGAAATCAAGGTCGGGATCTTACTCAATTGCTCCACCACAGAGTATTCTTTTGCATGCACTTTCTTCCAAACACCATTATCTTCAACCTCCGGCACCAGTTGTGTCCCTTCGTTGTCTCCTTGAGCCAGAGTATTGGGAGTGTATATCCATCCAGACCTAGTCACTCCTTGTGCTGCATATGCTTCTAGCACTTTTGTTCCTGGGTATTCTCCTCGTAGCTCCAAGGTACCATCTTGTAAGTGGTCGGAGCAGCTCTTACCACTGTAAATGGAGGGCTTGGTGCATCTACCTCAACCTTGAATGGAGGATGTCTCTGCACTATTATAGATTGTCTTGAAGAAGAACCTGCTCTATGCTTGATGATCCCAATGGTATTCGACAAATCTTCATCCTCATCACAAGAAACCATGTTTACCTGGTGGTTTGGCAGAGGATTACTCATCACGTTCGGCGTCGGGTCTTTGAGGTGAATTGATTTAGTATCAATCAGCTTTTGTATCTTGTCCTTCAATGATCTGTAGGACTCTGTGGTATGCCCCCTCATGCCCGAATAGTACATGCACATTTTGTTATGATCGTACCATTTAGCATGGGTATCAACTGGAAGGGAAGGGATAGGCTCAATGTACCCATCTTCCTTCAACCTCACATAAAGTTGAGCGATTGGTTCCACCAGCGGGGTATATATTTTTGTCGGCTTCCTCTCAAAGTGGGCCTTAGGCCTCTGACTTGATGAATAATTAGAGGGAGAAGGTGTGGATAAGAAGGTTGTGTTTTATAGATGGGGTAGGTGGGGGCTTGATAATGTGAAGGAGGGGTTTGGAAATGGGTTGGAGAGGGAGTTTGATATTGTTCTCGGTAAAAATGGGGAGTTTGGTATTTTGGTGGTGGAGTTTGGTAATGTGGGGTTAGAGCTTGGTAGTGAGTAGGGGAACTTGATATTGGGGAGGTGGAGTTTGGTAATGTAGGGTTGGACTTTGGTAGTATGGGGGTGGAGTCTGGGGTTTGTAAACATAACTCTTCGTCCCTTGGGCCATCATAACTGTGTCGACTTCTTTCTTCTTGCGGCTTTTTGAAATACCTCTGGATTGCAAAGCTTTGTTAGCGGTTTGCAATGCATTCAAGTTAATAATGGTACCATCCTTGATACCGTCCTCGATCTTCTCTCTGAACTTGATGATCTTGGCGAAGCTTTTCTCATTGACCAACATTATCCTATCGTAAACTTGCGGATCTAGAGCCTGCATGAAAATATCTTTCATATGTACCTCCTCCATTGGGGGTCGCACTCTGGCGGCCTCAGTCCTCCAACGAGTTGCAAATTCTCTAAAAGTTTCGATGGGCTTTCTCTTCAAGTTTTAGATATAATGCAAGTCAGGTGCATTTTTCATGTTGAACCCAAAATGCTCCACTAAGGCTACGGCCATCTGTGGCTGGGTAAACCACTTCTTCGGGTTCTACTCTACATACCAGCTAAGAGCATCACTGGTAAAACTTCTCATGAAGAGGTTCATTCTTATCTTCTCATTTCGTCCCACTCCTACCAGCTTATCACAATATAATCTCCAGTGGGCCCTTGGATCACCGACCTCAATAAAAAATTTAAACTTAGAAGGTTTGTACCCCTAAAGTAGCTCGACATCTGGGTGTATGCATAGGTATTTATAATCCAGACCAGTTATTCCCTTGGTGCCTTCAACACTTTGCAGTCTACTGTTCATCTTTTTTTACTCTTTTTCTAGTGTCTGAATCAGCCTATCCTTCTCTGAAGGCTCATATTCCTCCAGATGTTGAGTCATAGGTGTCGCCTCCACATAGATCGGGTTGATATGGGTTCGGGCATATGTTGCTTTTACGTTTGCCAGAGAAGGTAGTTCTTGGGCTGGTGATGGGTAGTGAGAGATAATTGGAGATTGTGGGTTTGTGTCACGATCCGAACATACACCCAAATCGTAGACATGGGACAAGAGACCTAAGAGAACCCAAGTCAACCCATGGCACATGCATTCAACTAATCTCATTTGAATAAACGGAATAATAAGCATAACACATCGAGGAAACGTAACCATGACATAGCATCCGAAAATACCAAACATTTACATAAGCTGAGTACTACGCATTTGTCCGAAAGCCTCTAATACATAAGATGGGTTGATGGGATAACATCCCCAGCTAACCCAAGCAATACTGAAACATAATCAACAAGAAAGTTCATCAAATGGCCCTCGGAACATGAGGACTCACCAACAAGCTGATATCGTAGGCTGGGATGGACTAAGGATGAGGATGAGTCTGAGATCCGGACCCTGTATCATGAAATGATACTGCATAGAAAGTATTCGATCAATACGTGCAATGTACTGAGTATGCAAGGTAAGTAAAACGGACATTTTAAAAGTAAAGTAAACTCATAAATAGACATAGGAGAAGGACATCATGCTTACATCAAAATCTTCGTAATAAAACATAAGGCTCAAGACTTTCAAATCTTTCATAATCATTCATTATCATAATCGTAAATAACTTTATCATAATATAGTTGAACCAATAACATAAACATAACAATGCATAAAAACATGCGGAACAATGGGAGGACTCGTCATAACCGACACCATCATGGTAGAGCCTTTCATGATGCCCCATTGTCTCGCTCGAGTGGGCAGAGCCGACCCTGGCTTGCCAGGAGAGGGTCATGCATAAGGCGTGATATCACATTTGAGGGGATCATTATCAATACATCATATAATTTACAATCCACGGCGGCACGTGGTTATGAGACACCGGCGTAGTCCTTTGAACGCCGGGCTGCTTGGTGCTAGACACGGCTCCCAAAAATATGCATATAGGCTCATACATAAATCATTAACATCATGCATAAAAATTCATTGGCTAAGATATAACATTTATCATCATTGATCTCCTTTAAAACATGCTTAGACAAGAATCAAGGCCCTTTTTATCGGCCAACATCATAAATCGATAAATCATAAAATTTATTTCATAAATCGTAAATCATTCTTCAACATGTGGGCATTGTCGGATTCTTCATCATATTCAATTCTTTTAAAACATGATCAAACATGGATAACTTAAAAATCACGCTTTTCTATCATCAATAAACTCAAATTATAGAGTACTCATCATAAATCATAACTTCCATGAACTTTCATCAAATGGGCATTTTGGATTTAAAAGCTTGAAACAAGAATTAAAGAAAATAATAATAATAAAACCTGCCTATCATTAATAATTCAATAATTAAAACTCAATTAAATCATACTCATAAAGAGAAATCACATTTTCATGCTTTAAGAACCCATGGAATTTGAGAAGGAGAATTCATGAATTAACTTGAAATTTGTGCATGGGTGGGGAAGAATAATCCCATT
The DNA here is from genome assembly GCA_018107945.1 of Datura stramonium. Taxonomy (NCBI): domain Eukaryota; kingdom Viridiplantae; phylum Streptophyta; class Magnoliopsida; order Solanales; family Solanaceae; genus Datura; species Datura stramonium. The sequence goes on from JACEIK010000819.1 coordinate 93,202, forward strand.
TTTAAAAACCCTAGATACCTGGGAATAGATGGACTTAAAGTTCCTTGAGAACCCACAAAGAAATTGATGAAAATTTGAGGAAGAAGGCCTTGAATCTCCCAAAAACCTCTCTAAAATCCTTGCATGAGAATGGGATGCATAAAGGGATTAACCCATCTTATCTAACTCAGAAACATATTCAAAATGATGTAGTTTAGGCCTTAGGAACTTAGGAAGTTACGAAAACACCCTTATTAAAATGAAGGAAATTCTGGTCGCCAGCCCTCACGGGGGACCTAACGGGTCATTGCCACAAGGCACGACTCGTAGCCTTGATCCGTTGAGTCCACTGCCCAAACCTCCAAGGGAACCCCACAGGTGACTTCACGAGTCGTGTGGACAGACCACAACTCATGGTCACCTTCCGTGGCCTACACTGCCCATCCCATTCTCCCAATCCTCCACGGTTGACCACGGGTGACCTCACGAGTCGTGAGGTCTGACCACGACTCGTGGTCAAGCCCGTGGCCTCCTCACTCAGGCCTTGCCACACCATGCTTACCACGAGTCACCACACGACTTGTGGTCACTCCTCACGAGTCGCTCTATGACTTGGGGAGAATTTTTAAGTTTTCTCCATTTTCACTTTCGGGCCTGATCCTTGGGTTTCCGGGGTATAACAGTTTGGATATATGTATGGTAGGTATTGATAATGTTGAGGTGGAGTGTGATGGATATCTTGCGGTGGAGCAGCGGGTTGTGATGTCATAGGAAGGTTTGACGGTTCTTTTGAAGTGGAGGCGTCAGCCTAAACCCCGAATGATGTCGCCTGGTTGTTTAGACTATGAACTTGGGCTAGTTCTTCCTGAAGCTATAAAATTTTTTGCTCGAGCCTCATTATCACTTTATTATATCATGGAGGGAAGCCCCTTTCAGAATTTTCCCTTTCATCCCTGGGTACATTGTTACCACTCTTATCTGTGGTGCTGTTGAGATCGTCCATCTTATTTGTTCCTCTGTTGTTGCGACTAGGAACGAGAGGAGGAGAAGGAGGTGCCCCTTTGGACCTTGTGTAGTAGGCCATATTTGCACAGATCAACCTTTCGGAAAAGGGAAAAATAAGACAAGCAACAAACAAAGCCAAAGTTAGTAAGAAAGGTTAGAAATCATACTACTTAAAGTAAAGACTGAACAAATAAATAAACACATTGACACGTTTTCTAATTTTGGAGCCTCTTTTATGCCAGAGGTATTTCTAAGGAGTTTGAGAGAAAAGCACGCCATTAAGTATTGTCATTTTTCTCCCAAAATGAACCCATAAAGAAATAAAATTTTATTAAGATAGAATTGTTGCGAATACAAGAAAATTACTAAGGAAAAGAACATTAACCTAAATTTAATCACTTCTTCTTGGGGGTCCACTCTCTTTGGGTCCTTCAACACTTTATCAAAATGATGCCGATTAGACAGGAGATAAGCCAATGCTCGATTATCTCCCAAGGCTTTCCTACTTATACATTCTTCCCCATGTTTGCTAAATTCATCACGCAGTTGTTGTATCCTTTCTTCTAAACCTATAGCATGGTCTTTCCAGTATTTCAATTCTTTACCCAATTCAGCTATCTCTTTGGCGTTATCTTCATGCAATTACCGGTGAACGATATCGAAATCTTGAACCTTTCTTTTGAGACACCGGTAGAGAGTCTGTGCTTGAGCTTCTTTATCCTCTACATGTTTTCCTCTTTTAACACTTGATATCGCAGTACCAGCCCAATCGTCATGTAACCACTCGATGTACCCTATAACGTAGCCTGCCTGATATTGATCTATCTCTATGCTCTTCTCATCGAGGTAGATATTTTTATTCCACGCTTTTGCAATGTCCAGAGCGTGTGGAACAAAATTGTCCTTGTAATCTACTTGGTATGCATCCATGTCGGCAACCCTGGGTATTATTTGCATCCTTCCTACCTGGCGCATTTTCCACATTGGAGAATATGGTTGAAGACCGCGGATTCCTATCAAAACCAAATAATATCGAGACTTGGTATATATCACGAACTTAGATCTCGGAAACCAAAACATCTATTGCACACAGTCTTCTGTCAAATTACTCAACATTTGACCCCATTTCTCTACCTCATTAGGCCTTTTAATCGGCTTAAAGCCCATAGCTGTAATGATGAGTGGTAATGTGATCAGTCTATGTAGGTCGGGGCATGGTTGGCTTGCCATGCACCTTCTGAAGATGCTCAATAAGCCAAAGTTTAAGTAATAAATTACATCCTTCAAAACGTTTGGACCCATTTTTGCATTTTCCCAAGGCTCGATAGATATCAACCACAATCATTGGGACAATTGTACAAGGTCCTTTGTCAACACCTTTGCATAAGGTATAAGCGACTGAAATAAGGCGAATATCGATGACTTCTTCAGCTCCTCGTGGGAAGACCACCAACCCTAGAAAATAGACAATAAATGAAAATATTCTCTTGCTGGTCCACGAACTCTGATCGGGACTCACTATTTCGTAAATCTCATGAGACAAATTGTGACCAAACCTGTTGAGTAGATAAGTTTCCGGCATCCTTCCCTTCATTACATAGGATACCATATGGCTACCCTGTAACCCCAATTTGTCACGCACATCCTCTAATGTAACATGTTTTGGTATGATCATCTCAGCCTTCTCCCACTTCCTATTCCTCCATAGAAGGCTCACATTTTCTACATATCCTCCAATTTCTTCCAATAATGGTGTCTGTTGATATCAGATTTTGACCTCCCTATGCCCTGCATACGTTTCTTAT
>JACEIK010000819.1:97825-112038 GCA_018107945.1 Datura stramonium
TGCTTTCTTAAATAATTTCTTGACAGTCATATTAATTTATATATGTATATTATGGTAAATATATGAATGTTAGTGGAGTACCTCCCATTTAATTTGTTTAACAATAATTGATTCCACATGTTTTCTTCTCATATGTGTGCCTAGTGATTAGAGGTAATTTAATTTGCTTCTATATGACAGCTCCTAGCATGCCTTATTTAATTGATCTCTTCCTTTTTTATATTGATTCGAATATTTAATCAAGGAATTTATTACCATTTTCTTACTTAATTAATTTTGTGTGTTGTTAAAGGAAAGAATTTCCTTGATTGATTTTCTTTCTTTCTTTCCTGATTTCATTTATTGATTTTTGTGTGCTCATTAGGCAAGGGTTCTCTTTAATCGATTTTCTAAATATTTTTTCCTCCTTTAATCCTTTTACCGATTTACTATATGAGTAGCCCGTTCCTCTCTTTTAAAGGCATTCGAACATTGAAAAAAAACTGAATTACTTTATTCTTAATACTGTTCTAATCTTTGCTCTATCCCCTTAACCCGCCTCGACACAAGCACTGCTCGAAACCCTTGAGGTTCTCGTGATCTTGATGTGTAGAGGTTTGGGGTTTCAATTGTGGAAAAGTCTTTATAGTTTATTGATACTAGTTGTTGGGTGTTTTCTACTTCGCCAGAATTATTTTGAACTGGTTAGTACACTCGAATGTTCGGTCTAATCTTTTACTAATGTGTGTCCTGTGATGTTTGATGTTTTATTTCGTCATATATGCGACTGAAACTTACCTGACGGTTGCATATTCGACTTAGTGATTGAAATTAGGTATATTTACTTGTATGTGTAGAGTTGTAATATTATTTGTTTAACAGGTTCTTCTTGAACAGAGAAGAAGAGTTGCTGGGAAAAGAGGGGTTGTAGATTATTATTATTTTTACTTATTTATTATTTTAATGTATGGTGATGTATTTCTTTTTTTCAATAGCATGTAATAATTGTAAAAAACGATAATAATTAGTGGAAAAGGGTCTGGGCGGGGATTGTATGCTTTTTCCTTTACTGTTTCTAATCGCTAATCTCATTTAGAAATCATGCTCATAGAAATTTCATTTAATAACCAGTTAGATATCATGCCATAGGATTAACAATTTGATTGATTTGCTAGAATTATGCATATAAGAATTAATTAACGAGCGCAAACTCGTCTTATTACTAAAGTCAATTCTATGTTTCAACGTACTAATCACTTAGGAAACAGGTTTTATAGATCTCATACATGGTAAATTCTTGTTACTTGACAGATTCTACAAAACCCAATAATTTAAATCTGTTATAGTCTGCCTGTTATTTGACTTCTAATTTACCTACTTGATTTTATAACGCTGCTAGAATTAAAAGAATGTAAGTTTGTTAATAACAGAAGTACGTTGTAGAATTTAAATCATATTAATAAGAGCATGTCTAATAATTATGTTTTCTGCTAATTATTGATCCTTCTGTGTATAGCAGACATGTGGATAGGAGAGTTTTTACTTTCATTTGTGGTATTCGAGCCTCTTCAAATATGTGGAATGTGCTTAAATCTGATCAATCTATATCGATATCTTGTTCATAGGATCTCTTCTCGACCTATAGAAAACATGTTTACAGAAATTACTTCATTGAGGATGTTTTTAAATCTAGAAATCGTACCCGTAGAAACCGCAATCTTATGAATCTGATTTGCATCTGCTTAGATATTGTGCTCTTAATAATTATGCATTTTAATTTAGAGGCCTATTTGAGACCCATATTTTCTATCTGTCTTAATCTATTTGTTTGCATTAATCACTCCTTAACAGCCTTAGGACTTTAGACCCTAAAATCCAAAGTAATCGTCTGATGCCTCTTGGACATTAGGTTGGAACGGGTAGGCAAATACTAGGACGTTAGTTTATTCATCTAGAAGCATTGTAGGATTAACAATTAATTAATTAGATGGGTAGAGGGGAAATGATAGTCTGTGCTCGCTGAATAATACAAGAAATTCAAATTATTGGGAAGTATTATTTAAAGTTGCACGGGGTGATCCCATTAGGTTAAAATAACTCCCCCTCCCCCTTTAAATCGTAGAACTATGTCTGGCCCGATTCCCTTAAGGGATATGTAGGCTCCTCTTCGAGGTTCGGCCCCACATTTAAAAATTTATTTATTTGTTTGCTTTGTTGTTGCATTTTATAATGATTATGTTTTAATAGGCATTTGATTACTGCATTTTTCTTCTCTTTTATTTGTAGTGTTGGGATTGTGTATTGCAACAAAAATTGAAATAATAATAACTTTCTTTAAATACATATTGTCCTAATTTCTTTCTTCTCACTTGTCTGTAAGTTTTTCTTTATTTATTTACTTATTTTATCAATCTAGTTTAAAATTAAATAATGCAAGTTAAAATCAACCCTCGTTTTCTCACTATTTAATTTCCCACATAATTAATGGATTCGGTCGGGAACCACATTTGTGAACCTCGAAAGGTGCTTGAAACCTTTATTTTGAGGTAATTTAATTCCTTGCCCGACTTTAGTAACCTAGGATAATCTAATTAGACTCATAGCATAGAACGGTGTCCTAGCGCACCTCAATCGTTAGGTGGCGACACTTTTCTTTAAATAACTCTTAAGAGTTGTTACATGTTGAATCTCGCTTTTTGCGAGAAAAATAGGGCACGGCAGCATAGCGACTCTGCTGAGTATTTTAGGCTTTAACCACAATGTGTTCATTTTATGTGGGGCTTTATTTGAGTTTTAAAAAAATCCTTTTTGCTTATTTGTCTCTATATTAGTTTATTCTCTCTCTGCTTTTATTAACATGAAGTTACTAACAGTTTGTTTCTTTTGCTTTTCATTTCACCGTTTATTATTACTTACCGCTTGTAATTTGTAATAAATATTTACTTGTTCAATTTGCAACGTGTTTTATTCATTGTCATGCCGCTCATACTTTCGCCCACTTGGGAACCTCTCACTATCACACACTTGACAAAGGTTGCGTGATTTCACGGTCGTTTACTATTATAACACCCCCCAAGGAATGCCTTATGATTTGGTCGATCAGCGGTGTGTCGACAGTCATAAGCTTCCCCACTCTCGAGTTTTCCACTTGAGAGAATCGTGTCATATCCACTCTTGTCCCTAGATTTTGACCGTGTACGCCTTTAGTAAGGTATACACATCATATTAAACTTGGCCACCGCATTTTGGGATGAGAAAAGGGTTTTTTTCAAATTTGGTGACATTGAAATGACTCCATTTTTGGAAGATATTAGAGGGTATGTATAAAACGTGAGCTTGTTATGGAGAAACAGGAAATAGGAAAAGGCTGAAATGATTATACCGAAATGTGTCACCTTAGAAGATGTGCGTGACAAGTTGGGGTTGCAAAGGTAGCAACATGGTGTCGTACGTAATGAAGGGAAGTATGTCGGGAACTTATCTACTCAACAGGTTTAGTCACAATTCATCTCGTGAAATCTATGAAATAGAGAGTCCCGATCCGAGTTCGTGGATCAACAAAAGAGTATTCGCATTTATTGTTTTTTTGGGGGGATGGTGGTCTTCCCACGTGGGACCGAGGAAGACATCGATATTTGCCTTATTTCAGTTGCTCACGCCTTGTGCAAAGGTGTTGACAAAGGACCTTGTACAATTGTCCCAATGATTGTGGCCGACATCTATCAAGCCTTGGGGAAATGCAAAAATGGGTTCAAGCACTTTGAAGGATGTAATTTGTTGCTTCAACTTTGGCTTATTGAATATCTCCAAAAAGTGCATAGCAATCCAACCATGCCTCGACCTACAGAAACTGATCACATTGCCACTCATCACTACAAGGGTCACTATGGGTGTTAAGCCGATAAAAAGGCCTAATGAGGTGGGAAATGGGGTCAAATGTTGAGTAATTTGACAGAAGACTCTGTGCAATGGATGTTTGATTGGTTTCCGGGATCTAACTTCATGGTATATAGCAAGTCTCGGTATTATTTGGTCTTGATAGGACTCCGAGGTCTTCAACCGTACTCTCCAATGCGGACACTGCGTCAGGCTGGAAGGATGCAAATAATACCAAGGGTTGCCAACATGGATGCATACCAAGTGGACTACAAGGACAATTTTGTTCTGCATGCTTTGGACATTGCAAAGGCATGGAACAAAAAGATCTACCTTGATGAGAAGAGCATAGAGGCAGACCGATATCAGGCTGGCTACGTAACCGAGTACATCGAGTGGCTAAATGATGATTGGGCTGGTATTGCAATGTCAAGTGTTAAACAAGGCAAGCAGGTGGAGGATAAAGAAGCCCAAACACAGACTCTCTACCGGCGTCTCAAAATAAAGGTTCAAGATTCTGAGAACGTCCACCGTCAATTGCATGAAGACAATGCCAAAGAAATAGTTGAACTGGGTAATGAACTGGAACATTGGAAAAACCGTGCCATGGGTATAGAAGAAAGGATACAAGAGTTGCGCGATGAATTCAGCAAACATGGGGAAGAATGCCTGAATGGGGAAGCTATGGGGAAAGATCGAGCATTGGCCTATCTCCTATCTAGTCGCCATTGTTTTGACAAATTGCTGGAAGACCCAAAGAAAGCAGACCCTGATGAAGAAGTTTTCAAGATTTAGTTTAACACTATTTTTCTTTAGTCATTTTCTTGTATTCGCAACAATTTCATCTTAATAAAGTTTCATTTTGGGGTTTATTTTTTGGGAGCAAAATGACAATACTTAATAGCATGTTTCTCTTTCAAACTCGTTAGGCCTACCTCTAGAATAAAAGGGGCTCCAAAACTAGGAAATGCGCCAACGTGTTTATTATTTGTTTGAATTTACTTTAAGCAGCATGATTTCTAACATGTTTTACTAACTTTGGATTTGTTTGTTGTTTGTCTTATTTTTTCCCTTTCTCAAAGGTTGATCTGTGCAAATCTGGCCTACTATAAAAGGTCCAAAGGGGCTCCTCCTTCTCCTCCTCCCGTTCCTAACCACAACAACAAAGGAAAGAACAAGATGGACAAACACAACAACACCACAGACAAGAGTGGTAACAGTACATCTAGGGATGAAAGGAGAAAATTTTGAAGGGGTCTGCCCTCCAGGCTACAACAAAGTGATTATGAGGCTCGAGCAAAAAATATTTGAGCTTCAAGAAGAGTTAGCACAAGTTCGCAGTTTAAACAACCAGGCAATGTCATTCGGGGTTCAAGCTGACGCCTCAACTTCAAAAGCACCGGCCAGCCTCCCTCTGTCTTCACAACCCGCAGCTCCACCACAAGATACCCTGCCCCAATATTACCAATATCCGCCATACACATATCCAAATCCACCAGCTCCCATTACCTCCCATTACCCATCACCAGCCCAATAAATACCGTCCCCGGCCAACATAAATGCAACATATGCCCGCACCCATATCAACATAATCTATGTAGAGACAGCGCCTGTGACTCACCATCTGGAGGAATCCGAGCCTTCAGAAAAAGATAAGTTGATTCAGACTCTAGCAGAGGAGTTAAAAAAGATGAACAGTAGATTGCAAAGTGTTGAAGGCACCAATGGAATAACGGGTCTAGATTATGAAGACTTGTGCATACATCTCAATGTCGTGCTACCGGAGGGGTATAAACCTCCCAAGTTCGAACTGTTTACTAGGACCGGTGATCCAAGGGCCCACCTGATATTATATTGTGACAAGCTGGTAGGAGTGGGAAGAAATGAGAAGATAAAGATGAAATTATTCATGCAAAGTTTGACCGGTGATGCTCTTAGCTGGTACGTAAATCCAAAGAAGTGGTTTACTTGGGCAGAGATGGCAGCAGCCTTTATGGAGCATTTTGGGTTCAATACAGAAAATGCACCTGATTTGCATTACATCCTAAACCTGAATAGGAAGCCCACTAAAACTTCCAGATAATTTGTGAATCGTTGAAGGAACGAGGCTGCCAGAGTTCGGGCCCCCAGTGAAGGAGGTACAGATGAAAGATTTTTTCATACGGACTCTGGATCCGCAAGTTTATGATAGATTGATGTTAGTTAGTGAGAAAAGTTCTGCAGATATCATCAAGTTGGGTGAGAAGATTGAAGATGGTATCAAGGATGGTACCATTATTAACTTGAACGCATTGCAAGCTGCCAACAAAGCCTTGCAATCCGGGGTTACTTCAGAAAGCCGCAAGAAGAAAGAAGTTGGCACTGATGGCCCAAGGGCCGAAGAATTATGTTTACAGACCTCAGACTCCAATACCAAATTCCAACCCCACATTACCAGACTCCACCCTACCAAACTCTACCTCCATCATATCAAGCTCCATCAACACCATACCAAACTCCCCATTCTTACCAAGCACCATATCAAACTCCTCCTCCGACCCATTTCCAAACCCCTCTTTCACATTACCAAGCTCCGACTTATCCCATCTATAGCACACAACCTTCTTATCCCCAACCTTCTCACCCACGACCTTCTTCCTCATCAAGCCAAAGGCCTAAGGTCCAATTTTAAAGGAGGCCAACAAAAACCTATACCCCGTTAGCAGAACCAATCAATCAACTGTATGTGAGGCTGAAAGAAGCAGGTTACATTGAACCTATTCCTGCCCTCTCGGTTGATACCAGAACTAAATGGTATGACCACAACAAAATATGCATGTATCACTCGGGCATGAGGGGGCATACTACAGAGTCCTGTAGGTCGCTGAAGGACAAAATACAGAAACTAATTGATACAAAGGTCATTCACCTCAAAGACTCAACACCGAACGTAACAAGTAATCCTCTGCCAAACCACCAAGTGAATATGATTTCTTATGATGAGTTTGAAGATTTATCGAATACTATTAGGGTAATTGAGCACAAAGAAGGTTCATCTTCAGACCCATCCATGACAGCGCAGAGACATACTCCGTTCGAGGTTGATGTAGCTACCCTAAGGCCTCCATTTACAATGGTAAGAGCTGCTTCGACTTAGTACAAAATGGTACCTTGGAGCTACGACGAAAATGCCCCACAAGGAGCAAAAGTGTTGGAGGTGGATGCGGCACAAGTGGTGACTTGGTCTGGACGGGTATACACTTCCGACACTCTGACTCAAGGAGCCGACAAAGGAAAACAACCGGTGGCAGAGGTTGAAAATAATGGTATTTGGAAGAAGTACTCCGTGATAGAGCAGTTGAGCAAAACCCCGACCCAAATTTCCATTTTGTCCCTTTTGCAAAGCTTTGATGAAGGTGCTAGGTGAAGCATATGTTCCCGCAAGTATATTCAGCAGCGAAGTGGCCCACGTGGTGGGACAGTATTTGAAGCTTAAAAGATCTCATTCCACGAAGATGAATTGCCTGTGGAAGATGTGGCTCGTAATAAAGCGTTGCATATCACGATGCAACACGCAGACAAATTCATCACCAAGGTGTTGATTGACCCAGGTTCTAGTTTAAACATTTGTCCTCTGAATACTTTAACCCGGCTGGAAGTTGACCTCGCCCGAATCAAGTTATGGAAGATGAATGTCAAAGCTTTTGATGGTTCACAAAGGGACACTGTGGTAGAAATTGATCTGGATATACTGGTTGGCCCTGCCAAATTTACCATAACATTCCAAGTCATGGACATCCCAGCCTCGTACAATCTGCTATTGGGGCGTCCATGGATACATGCCGCAGGGGCGGTTCCTTCAACTATGCACCAATGCTTGAAGTTTGAGTGGGATCACCAAGAGGTCATGGTCCACGGGGATGAAAGTCGTCCTATCTATGCTGCTCCCATTATTCTCGTCATTGAAGGTAAAGAAGGTTTGGATGGGGAGAGTTTCCACACCCTAGAACTTGTTGGTGTCATCAAGGAAGGAAGATGTTGGAGCGACGAAATTCTGAGTATGCTGTTGTGGTTAGGATTTGAGCCAGGCAAGGGCCTTGGGGTCAAATTGCAAGAGATGGCAGAGTCTCTACATGTGGCAACACAAAAAACCACTTTTGGATTGGGGTATCAACCCACTACTGAAGAGTTGAACAATTGGAAGTATCCTTTGGGGAGCTGAAGTTTCTTGTTACCCAACCCACTGCCTTCGCTTCGTGTCTGATGGTTTCCTTGATAACAAACGAGCTGAAGAAGATGTTGTGCTACTCAGTTTAAGGAATCTGTTCTTGGAGGAGCTGAGTGAGAACAATTTCCATGCCATTATTAATGAGGAAGAAGGAGGGGCCCCACCACAGGAAGCTGGAGCTCAAAAAGGGGTCGCCAACTGGATAGCCACTCCATCCAGAGCTCACCGGGCATCTGGGTAGACTAAAGGGATCAGTTTTTTTAATTGTTTTAAAATAAAATGTTTGTTTTCGAAGTCGTTAAATTTATTTTGAATACTATGTCAAATTTTGAGTAAAGCTTTTCAATTAATAAAATTATTTTTCTTTCATATATTTGATTTTGTTTTATTTATGTTTTTAGCATTTCTAGTATTAAATGTGTTGAATCTAAGGCCATGGCTTGTAATGAAACTATACGACATAACCTAGGCAACACATTAGAAGCCGAAGAGGATGAGGTACCGGCTGAAATTATCAGGGAAGTAGAAGAGTTTGAAGACAAGCCCAAAGAAAATTTTGTAGAGACCGATGTGGTGACCCTAAAAGATGCAGAGACGCCTAAAGATACCCAAGTCAACATTCATTTGCCGAAAGATGAGATTTTGGAGTACGTAGAGTTTTTGAAAGAATATAAGGACGTCCTGCCCTGGTCCTATGCCGATATGATCGGACTCAGCCATTCCATAGTAGCGCATAGGTTGCCTACTGATCCAGCATATCCTCCCATCAAGAAAAAGTCGAGAAGTACAAGCCTGACATAATTCTGAAAATCAAAGAGGAAGTGGCTAAGCAGATAGACACTGGAATCCTTAAAGTAGTGGAGTATCCTACCTGGTTGGCCAATACCGTTCCAGTGCCGAAGAAGGATTGAAAGGTCAGAGTTTGCGTGGATTACATGGACCTCAACAAGGCCAGCCCTAAAGATGATTCTCCGCTGCCGAACATCCACATCCTTATTGATAACTGTGCCAAGCATGAGACACAGTCGTTCATGGATTGTTTTGCTGGCTATCATTAGAACAGAATGCATGATGAGGATGCTGAGAAAATTACCTTCCTTTCGCCATGGGGCGTATATTGCTATAAGGTGATGCCATTCGAGTTGAAAAATGCTGGAGCTACCTACATGAGGGTTATGACCACTATATTCCATGACATGATCCATAAGGAGATTGAGGTTTATATGGATGATGTTAGTATCAAATCAAAGAAAATTTCAGATCATTTGGCTGACCTCAGAAAGTTCTTCAAAAGATTGCGGAAGTATAATATGAAGTTGAATCCGACAAAGTGTGCATTTGGTGTTCCGACGGGAAAATCATTGAGATTTATCGTCAGTCGTTGTGGTATCGAGCTGGATCCAACTAAGATTAAAGCCATCCAAGAACTGCCTCCGCCAAAGAGTAATAAGGAAGTCATGAGCTTTTTGGGATGACTCAACTACATTAGCCGTTTCATTGCTCAGTCAACAGTTATTTGCGAGCCCATTTTTAAGTTGTTGAAAAAAGATGCTGCTACATAATGGACTCCTGAATGTCAACAAGCTTTCGATAGTATCAAGGATTATCTATCAAAGCCTCTGGTTTTTGTTCCACCAGAACAACGAAGACCTCTGCTTTTGTATCTGTCTGTGCTAGAAAAATCCTTTGGTTGTGTTTTTGGGCAATATGATGAGACAGGGAGGAAGGAGCAAGCAATATACTATTTGAGCAACAAGTTCACCCCGTATAAAGCTCGATACACATTTCTTGAGAGGATGTGTTGCGCTTCGACTTGGGTTGCTCAGAAGTTGAGGCACTATTTGTCTACTTACACAACCTACCTGATCTCCAAAATGGATCCGCTGAAGTATATCTTCCAGAAGCCCATGCCGACAAGGAAGCTGGCTAAATGGAAAATATTGTTGAGTGAATTTGACATTGTCTATGTCACACAGAAAGCAGTAAAAGGGCAAGCGCTTGCAGATCATCTGGCAAAAAATCCTGTGGACGAGGAGTATGAACCACTGAAGACATACTTTCCCGATGAGAAGGTAGCATTTATAGGAGAAGATATTGCCGAAGAATATGATGGGTGGAGATTGTTCTTCAATGGAGCAGCCAATTTTAAAGGGGTGGGTATTGGAGCCTTGTTGGTGTCAGAGACTGCGTAGCATTACCCTGTATCAGCTAAGCTTCGATTTCCTTGTACTAACAGCATGGCTGAGTATGAAGCCTGCATCTTGGGTATCCTACTGGCGGTTGATATGAATGTGCAGTCCATATTGGTAATTAGAGACTCCAATTTGTTGATGCATCAAATGAGAGGAGAATGGTCCATGAAGAACCCAGAGATCTTGCCTTATTTGCATTGCGTGCAAGAACTGTGTAATAGGTTTGTCAAAATTGAGTTCTGGCATGTTCCTCGAGTACAAAATGAATTTGCAGATGCTTTGGCTACATTGTCTTCAATGATCCAGCACCCCGATAAGAACTACATTGATCCCATTCCTATTCATATACATAAGCAACCTGCTTATTGTTTTCTTGTTGAGAAAGAACCAGACGGTGAACCGTGGTATGCTGACATCAAAGGCTATCTGAAGAATGGAGGTTATACTGAGCATGCTACAAGTGTCCAAAAATGCACGTTTTGAAGGCTAGCCAACTAGTTTTTCCTAAACGGAGAAATCCTTTATAGAAGGACCCCGGACTTGGGATTGCTAAGATGTGTGGATGCTAAGGAGGCAACAAATTTGATTCAGGAGATCCATGTTGGAACTTGCGAACCTCACATGAACGGTTTCGTATTAGCGAAGAATATTCTGAGAGCCGGCTACTTCTGGTTGACTATGGAAACAGATTGCATGAAGTACGTGCAAAGGTGTCATCGATGTCAAACCCACGCAGATGTGAGCTCCTCCCAACGAGCTTCATGCCACGAGCTTGCCTTGGCCGTTAGTAGCTTGGGGAATGGATATAATTGGTCCCATCGATCCAGCAGCATCTAATGGGCATAAATAAATCTTGGTTGCAATCAACTATTTCACTAAATAGGTTGAAGCTACTTCTCACAAGTCTGTCACAAAGAAGGTGGTGACAGATTTTGTTCGCGACCATCTTATTTGTCGATTTGGGGTACCTGAGTCTATCATTACTGATAATGGTGCTAATCTGAAGTGACTTGATGAGAACGACGTGTGAAAGTTTCAAAATCAAGCACCGCAATTCTACTGCGTATAGGCCATAGATGAATGGAGTCGTGGAGGCTGCAAACAAGAACATCAAGAGGATATTGCGCAAAATGATCAATAACTACTAGACACTGGCATGAGAAGCTGCCCTTTGCTTTGTTGGGATATCGTACCACTCTCCGAACGTCTACAGGAGCTACGCCTTATATGCTGGTATATGGTAATGAAGTAGTGATACCAGATGAGGTAGAAATTCCTTCCTTAAGAATTATTCAAGAAGCAGAGCTGAGCGATGCAGAATGGGCACGAAGCAGATTTGAGCAATTGGCACTTATCGATGGAAGAAGGATAAATGCAGTATGTCATGGTCAACTTTACCAGAACAGGATGACTAAGGCCTTCAATAAGAAAGTTTGACCAAGACTCTTCATGCCCGGGCAGTTGGTTTTGAAGTGAATCTTTCCACACCAAGATGAAGCTAAGGGAAAGTTCTCGCCTAACTGGCAGGGTCCTTACATGGTCCACAGAATACTGACAGGAGGAGCACTTATCTTAGCAGAGATGGATGGTAAAATCTGGCCTAAACCTATCAACTCGGACATTGTAAAGAGATACTACATTTAGATTGGGAATTTACTCTTTGCACTGCTTTATAACCTAAACTACGTTGGACCTGATTCCCATTTAAGAAGGATACGTAGGCATCCCTATGGGACTCGGTCTATATCTTTATAAAATCTTCTTCTCCTCTTTTGTCGAGAGGGTCTCGTTGATTCTATCATTTTCTGTATGGTGATTTGGTTAACAAGATGCAAACTGGGGCAGAATTTTTGAGGAGACCTCGAAAATTCACAACTCTACGTCATTTGCAAAAAAAAGTCCACGTCGTGTTTTACACTGGGGAAGAAATTTTGAGAAGGATCTCAAAATTTCGTCAAGGCTAAGTCAAAACAAGGATTGATCAGTACAAAAAGATGTTGTATGGTTTTAAAATATGTCATGGCCCATAATTTAACTCAATTTTTCTACATATTTCAAACTTACTTTACTTTAATTTTTAGTAAATTATTTTAAAAAGTACGCCTTTTATTTAAACCTTATGCTCGAGCGTATATCTGGACGGAGTTCAACAACAGGTGTCTAGGGAATAGAAGAAGGCTACAAGACAGACGTACAGATCAACCTTCCCCTTTTAAAACTAATAATTTTTCCTTGAGTGCAGAAATAACAAAATACAAAAGATAGCAAGGGAGGACATCTTGTCGCAAAAGTGACACTGAGCTAAGTCATGCTATCCTTTGAGCCTTTATTCATATCTTTCTATTCCCTCATCAAGAGCCCGTATTTGCATTTTTGATATACATTTAAGCCCATATTCGCGTGTTCGAGCCCGTGATATACATGATATATGCATTTGAGCATGTATTTGCATGTTGAGCCTGTATTCGCGTGTTTGAGCCCGTGATATACATGATATATGCATTTGAGCTTGTATTTGTATTTTTGATATTCATCGGAGCCTGTATTTGCATGTTGAGCCCATATTCACATGTTTGAGCCCGTGATATACATGATATATGCATTTGAGCCCGTATTTGCATTTTTTGATATACATATGAGCCCGTATTTACATGTTGAGCCTATATTCGCATATTAGAGCCCGTAATATATATGATAATTGCATTTGAGCCCGTATTTGCATTTTTGATATACATCTGAGCCCATATTTGCATGTTGAGCCCGTATTTGCATGTTGAGCCCGTGGTATACAAGATATATGTATTTGAGCCCATATTTGCATTTTTGATATACATCTGAGCCCGTATTTGCATGTTGAGCCCATGACATACATGATATATGCATTTCAGCCTATATTTGCATTTTGATATACATTTGAGCTGTCACTTGCATTTCGAGCCCGTTTTATGCATTTGAGCCTATTATTGCATTCTGAGCCCTATGATTTATCTGCACTGAGCCCGAAAAAAACAGAGCTTTCAATTGAGTTGTTTAGGCCCTCGAATAATTTACTTTCTTTAAATTACCATTTTTCTACTCATCTGAAGGCGTCATGGTCTAAAGGCGTTGTTTCATGGCCTGCAGACGTCATATCATGGCCTAAGGATTTACTTTCGGTTTATCATGTTCCTAAGGCATCATAGTCTAAAAGCGTCATTTTTCATGGCCTGCGGACATCATTTCATGTCCTAAGGAATTTATTTTACGAATCATGGCTTAGAGATATCATCCTTTTGTCTCGAAGAAAACTTTCATCGTTTAAAGGGAACTTGTATCATGTTTAATTTTTGTACCTATTTATTTTACAAAGTATTTGATGCATATGCTTTAATCGTTTTGCTTACGCGAATGTCAAGGTAGAACGAATTACGTGATAACGCCTTTCCTACTATTTTCTTGAATTATCCCTATCTTTTGAGTCATATTCCCACATATTTATTTTACAATGCATTCTAAAATCTTGTCGAATAGTGCTACTCTCATCCTTATCCAAGCCTTGTGTTGTTAATTTCTTTTAGGGATTTCGTTCGTCCCTAAATCTAGAACTACACGCGTCCTGATTCTCGTAAACCCGAGATATGTAGGCGACTTGATACCAAAGTCTCGGCCACAAGTTTTTCCACAACTCCTAGTCCCTTTTCTTTTAGCCCCATCGAGATCATTCCTCGGTCGGAAAACATTGGCCACCAGGTCAACGTTTTTTGCTCACCAATTCATCCTTCATTCCCGAGCAAAGAAGGGGCAGTTGTTGACACTCAATTTTGACCTTCCTACGCCCTACATGCGTTGCTTATATATGTATTTACCTTTTTTAGCAAATTGTTCGGCTTGCATTCATATTTTTAAAATAATTCATTATCATAATTCTTACAAAAATTATTTCAAATATATATATATAATTTGAATTTAATTTAATTTAT
>JACEIK010000819.1:143996-154733 GCA_018107945.1 Datura stramonium
AAAAGAGCCACTATATTACTTGCACGACCCGTACACTTGTGGACGCGCTCGATGTGAAAAAGAGTCGTCAAATTATTGGCACTCGATGCGGGCTACGTCAGTTAGCTTGCTCATTATTTCAAGACTCATTATGTGCTTGCAAATGTACCGTCAAATCCACTTATGGTGGCATTTTATGGAGAGGGCACTGCATGATACTTTGACAAAAAGGAAGCAAGGAAACACATCCATTTAGGAGATAACATAGCTTGGAATTCTACTATGTTAAATAATTTCGAGCCTTATAACTATATTGATAATGACGAGGCACAAGCATTGCAGTCAAATTATTTCATGAGCATCCATTTTGGATATCTCTCCTTAAGAAATGGAAACCCAACTATCATTGAGCCATATAGCCCACATCGAATTAGCCGTCAATTTGGATTTTACCAAAGAATCCCAGGCGCTTTAGCAAATGATAATTGTAGTGTTTCGTTGGCTGAAGGACTTAGATATTAGCGGATCTGCGTGTTAGATAAATTGATGTCATGTGGGACTTTTCCCCCCATTACTCCTAACGTGAAGTCACGCTTCATAGATGATTATAAGACTTGGGGTCGAAAATGCACGAAAATTTTCTTGATGGCTACTTACAAACTTTGGTGGATGCAGTTGGGCCGATTTCTACCGAGATTCCATAGGTTGCACATCAAGAATGTAGCAATGTAGTCCCACAGACTGGAAATTCCTTTACTCCATTGGTCATGTCATCGGAGCAATGCAAAGGCAAAGGACCTAAGTTACTTAAAAAAACTCCGACTGAATAAGTGTATGATCAAGATTGTCAAGGTGGCAAAGACTCCTTTCCATTAAGTATAGCTGCTCATGTTTCTAAAAAGAGATCATCTCAAGGTGAAAGTAATAGCAGTCATGAGGATCGTTGTTGGAAGAAGGTAAGACCACGATCAGACAAATCAAGGGATGCAGATTTAGAAGTGGTCTAGATTCATGATAGTGTTGATAGTCCTTCGAGGACTTTGACCATTCTTATTAAAGAGGTATGCTTACAACTTTTAGTATTACCTAATATGTATGCAATAACTTTTATTAATTGCTTGTTTTGCCTCTACAAATGGTAGCGGAGCATTACCATGAGAAAGATCGCAGAAAAGTGGTGAGTCTATTTCTGGTCCGAACCCAATAAAGTCACCTTCTACAGGAAAAATCGGAAAAGAGGAAACTTCTGCTTCTTGTGATAGAGTGAGAGCAAGATCGAGTTCTGATTTGCAAAAGCATCCAACAACTGCAGTGTCCATGTTTGACGGAAAGAAGGTTGTCCTAAGCTACCGAAAGATGTTTATTTCTAAACTTTGGACTGTAATTTGGGGTAAGCTTTCTGTAAGTGAGTAGATTGTGCTTCCTCTCTTAAAGAAGAAGTTCAAGTGATTCTTGACGAGATGTATGGCAAGGGTATGGATGTTTCCCCTTTGATGAAATTATTGAAGTCCTTTTTCGAGCTTGCTTCTATATATGACCAGGCACGATCGACCCTACATGATAAGAATATGGAAGCTGCAAGAAAAGAGTTTTCCATTATAGCTGGGGAGCATCTTTCAAATGCCATGCTTGAAGAATACGAGAATATTGAGAAAGTTTCCTCCATTCGTCAATCTCTAAGAGAGGTGAAAGAAAAGATAGAGAAGCTGCGCAGAAAAGAGAAGGATCTAGAAATCCTCTTAGATGCTATAGAGAAAGAAGTTGAAGAAGCCAAATTAGGGGAATTGCTGAAAAGGATTTTGATTCATGCATATGCAGATTTATTGAATTCTGACGACTTGACCGATTTAGAGCAGAAGAAGGAACGCCTGGAAGCTATGCGCTAAGACTTAATCAATTACAAACTATGTTTAGATTAGTCTCAAGATTTTGCTAGTTTTTTTAATTTATTTCAATTCATCAGTGGATACTCTTATTATGAATAAAGTCTATTTCTTTTTTGCTTTGAATAATTGTTTTTTACTTTCTGAAATAAACTTTGAATGTTGATCCGCTAACAATTTTGAATCCGCGCGCGCACACCAAGTTAAAAAAAATATATCTTGATGCATCAATGCCGGAATCACAAGAAACTCAACTTCTCAATCTAGGACATATCCGAAATTTAAATTTTTAAAACCATCGAGAAAGTCCCAGATTATAGATATATTTTAAATCGTCTTTGAATGCTAACAAGTTGACAAACCCAGATTCACCTTCATAGTGGTTTTAAATCTTCAACTCAAAGGCTTTGCAAACTTGCAGACTATGACTTGCGGATTTGATAACTTGCTGAAAATGTAGTCATCTTGTTTGGGGAAAATTATTCCTCACAAAGGCTTGCCCCCGTTTATATTGAACCATTAAGATTTAATGAAGGTTTGAAGTTGAAAAGAAATAACCCATCTGAATTTGATCTTCATGTGTTGGTTAGGTGAATTTTAACTCATCACCTTTTTCTTGAACATCACTTGGAGTGATATATCCTTTTAAACTCCTGAGACTGAACATAGAATAAAACTCTAAGCTGCCTATGTACCTCAGTAAAGAGGATCAAGTCATTCCGTAGTTCATAAAGAGTGAGTCTTTTTTTTTGGTGTCCTAATTTTTTTCCCAGATCGCCTCTTGCAAGGTTTTCAATCTAGCGGACCTCTTTTTTTTCTTTATTTTTTAAATTTTTTTCTTTTTTTAATAAAGCCATACACAGTTTATACTCTTGCGGGCCATGAGTGACATGCAGTTTATGCTTGTGTCTTAAGAAGCGTTGTCTTGCTTGAAGGATAGTATCTTTTCAAGAACTTTGCATTAATAGGACCAATCCTCACGCCATCTACGTCAACAAGCTTGTAAGTGCCACTTGAATATGCTTCTTGTATGACATATGGTCCATCCCACTTTGAGGTGAATTTTCCCCCAGACTTACGAGAAGTGATGATAGGCCTTCTTACTGTCAGGACTTAATCACCTACTTGAAAGCATCTCAAGCGAACCTTTTATTTGAAAGCACGAGATAGAAGAGCTTGATAGCATTCCAAATTTTGTTGAGCCTCCAGTCTCTTCTCATCAAGTGTTTCTAACTCTGCAAGCCGTAAACGAGCATTTTCTTCTTCGGTGAGCCCTTCTTGGATAGGACTATTTCAACTCCATAAGCAAGCGAGTATGGCGTCGCTTGTGTCGGTGTGCGGTAAGTCATCCTAGATGCCCACAAAGCTTCCTCCTTCCGTTCATGCCAATCCCATTTGGACTTGAAGACGACCTTTTTCAACAAGTTGCACAAAGTCTTATTAAATTCTTCAGTTAGACCATTGGCGGAAGCATGATATATAGAAGATTTACGCTGCTTGAAACCAAAAAGCTCACAAATTTTATTCTTCAGCTTGTTATCAAATGGCTTGCCGTTGTCTGTTATTATATAACGAGGAATGCCAAAACGGTAGATGATATTGACTCGGATGAAATTTGCAGCATTCTCTTTCTTTACCTCCTTAAGAGAAATAGATTCAGCCCATTTGGAGAAGTAATCTGTTGCAGCCAAGATGTACAAGTGTCCACCATAAGATTTCGGCAACGGACCAACAACATCTAATCCCCACGCATCAAATGGCCAAGACGTGACAGTTGGGTGTAATACTTCAGGCGGCTGATGTACGAAATTTGCATGAAATTGTAAATCCTTGCACCTTCGGGCGTAGTCCAAGAAATCTTTTACCATTTTCGGCCAGTAATATCCCATCCTTTTTATGTGGAAGTGAAGCTTCGGTCCAGATTGATGTGACCCACATACTCCTAAATGTGCTTCTTGTAAAGCTTGAGATGCTTCTTCCTCTCCCAAAAATATCAAGAGTACTCCCTCAAATGATCTTCTATATAATGTATCCTTTTAGTAAAGGAAGCGGGGTGCACGACGGCAGATTTCAATCCTTCTTCTTGAATTTTCTGGAAAAATTCCATAACACAAATAGTCAATAATGGATTGTCGCCAGTCCTCCTTCACCCTTTCAGATACAGCGACAAGATTCTCAAACTTATTTTCTATATATTCATCCTCATTCGGTGGCGGTACTATCCATTTTTGGCAGATAGTAACTTGTACTTGATCCGACAGAGTTAGTGTTGAAGCTAGAGTAGCCAATGCATTAGCTTTCTTATTTTCCTTCCTTGGTACATGTTAGAGGGTCACATCCCCAAGCCATACTATCAACTTTTGAGCATAATCATGATAACGGGCGCAGTTCAGGTTTTTTGACCTCATAGCTTCCCAAGAGTTGATTGATCAACAACTGAGAGTTACCAAAGACTTGCAATCGCAATTGCTTTATGTCAACGGCCATTTCCAGCCCAAGTATTAATGGTTGATATTCAGCGACATTATTGGAGCAACATTGCGTCAAAGTAAATGAGTATGGTAGAACCTCTCCTTGCGAAGTGACAAATACTACGCCAGCCCCTCTCCTCCATGATGTGCAGCACCGTCAAAGTACATCTTCCATGGAGGTTGAACTTCAATGACCATTGCATCTTCATTAGGAAGTTCATCGGTTAGCTTCCAATCATCAGGCATTGGGTGATCTACCAGGAAGTATGCTAATGCTTGTACCTTTATGGCCATTTAAGGGATGTACACAATCTCAAATTGTTGAAACTAGAGGTACCACCTTGCTATTCGATCACTGAGGACTGGTTTTGACATCACAAATTTGATGGGATTTGCTCTAGAGATGAGATGAACAATGTGAGCTTGAAAGTAGTGCTTCAATTTTTGAATTGAGAAGACTAATGCCAAACATAACTTTTCAATTGGCGAATAATTCAACTCATTTGGTTTCATCATTCTGCTTAAGTAATAAAGGGAGTTTTCCTTCCCTTCATCATTCTCTTGGGCCAGTAGTGCTCCAACAGACCTTTCTTGTGCTGAAATATATAATATCAAAGACTTTCCAGGTATAGGGGGCGCTAGAACTGGAGGTTTCATTAAATATGATTTGATTCTCTCAAAGGCGTTAGCACAAGCTCGATCCCACTTGAAAAGAGCACCCTTCTTCATGAGATGTCTAAACGATTGGCATCTCCCAGTTAGGTTCGAGATGAATCTCCTAAGATGCGCTAGCTTTCCTTGAAGACTTTTTAATTAATGAATATTTTGAGGTTTTGGCATCTTCAAAATTGCTTCAACCTTGGCTTGATCGATTTTGATTCCCCTATTTCGCATAATGAAGCCCAGAAACTTTCCAGAACTAACCCCAAACGCACATTTCAATGGGTTCATTCTAAGTTGATATCTTCGAAGCAACTCGAACACCATTCTCAAGTATTGCAAGTGGTCGTTTCCTTTATTGACTTCACCACCAAGTCATCAACATAACATTCAACATTTTTGTGGAGCAAGTCATCAAAGATATTCTGCATAGCCCTTTGATAAGTGGCACCGGCATTCTTCAAACCCAAAGGCATTACTTTGTAGCAATAAATGCCTTTGGGCGTATGAAATGCAGTGAGTTCTTCATCCTTTGGTGCCATGCGGATTTGGCTATAACTTGATGAGCCACCCATGAAAGACATCGCCTCGTAACCAGTGGTAGCATCAATCACCAACTCTGGTATGGGGATCGGAAACTCATCCTTAGGGCATGCGTTATTGAGATCCCTAAAGTCAACGTAGACTCGAATTTGGCCATTCTTTTTTCTCACCGGAACGATACTTGAAATCCATGTGGGGTATTTAACTTTGGGAACAAAGCCAGCTTTAATGAGTTTGTTAACTTCGTTTTCAATTAATGGGACTAAGTCTGGTCTGAAACGTCTTTAAGACTGCTTAACAGGACGAACACCATTCTTGACTCCAAGTTGATGGACTGCTACTTTGGGATCCAGTCCAAGCATCTCCCTATAACTCCAAGCAAACACATCCTTATATTCTCTGAGTATATCCATGTAAGCGATTTCTTCATCAATTGTGAGGGAAGCACTTATATAGGTCGGCCTTGGATCTTCATCGGTGTCAAGATTAACTTCCTTCAGAGAGTCTACTGTGGCCTTCACTCCTTCTTCAAGTTCTGGAGGGGCATCCCCAACATCTTCCTCCTCTCGAGGATCGCTATCATTGACTGCTATGTGATAACATTAGATGGAATCCTCTAGCTTCTTGTTAACCTCCATTTGAGATGAGGTATCATGCTCACTTTGTATATATGAAGATCCTACACTTTCTTCATCTTCGTCACGTTCCTTGGTATAAACCACAGTGTGATTCTTCGCCTTCAGCACCTCCCCACACGAAATAACAAGTTTTATTTTTCACCTCATTCTAGAAGGAATCAAACTTTGAAAATCTTTCTGGGTTTTGAATGAAGTGGGCATTCTCATGATCTGATAGTTTCTCTAGAACTTGATCTTTTGCTTCAATGGGCCTAACCTGTCAAACACAAAAGTTCTCACAGTTGATTTCCCCAATCGGTCAAAGACAGAAGGTCTTTTTTCAGGCGCACCAGATTTATCTACGATAGTGATATGATTGACAGTTGCTCTTCTTATGGAGATACGAATTGGAAGTGATTGCTTATACCCCAAACCATCATGTGATTGCCTGATGAAAGCTTCTGATGGGAGTTTCCCTAACTTTGATGGTTCGTTGGGGTTGTACCCAGCCTTTGCAAATAACTTATAGGTATTTGGATCAAAACCTTGATTTGTGCATTTTGTAGGGAGTGTTACATTTTGCGGAGTATCTTGAACCATGATCTCTCCAAGTAGCTTAGAGGATAAATTAATCGCGTCTATCTATCTGACAGGGAAGGTTAGCCCCTTTGGTACACTTGTTTGGGTATCGGACGATTGACCGTCCTCTTTCTTCACTTTCGGCACATAGCATAGTACATGTGTTATCTTCTTTTCAGAGGCACAATGTTCCCTTTATTTGAAAGGGAGTGTGGCTCCTCATTGCCAACTTTAACCTTTTCGACAATCGCATCAGCTCTTTTAGTTGCGACATTATCGACTTTCACTTCTTTCATAAGTTAGTTCTTTAAGTAGAACTTTGCATTGGTGAAGTATTATTCAACTTCTGCAAATGGCTTATCATCAACAACTATCTTCTTCTCAACTCCACCTTCGAGATACTTCAAACATTGATAGTAGGAGGACGAAACTATTTTATTCTCGTGTATCTAAGGCCTTCCAAGCAACATATTATATGAAGTCTTTGTGTTGATTACATTCATCCATACGCTCGATCGCAGATCTTCAATGCTGATCTCTAGCTTGATAGCACCTATGGCCCTTTGCCTCCCTTGATTGAATCCTTGAATCATCAAGCGACTCTTAGAAAGTTCCTTAGGTGAGATGCCGAGTTCCTTCATGGTGCGAATAGGAAGAATGTCAACTCCAGATCCATCATCTATCAAGATTCTATTTATCCTCTTGTCAAGCGTGTGACCCACATATATAAAGGACGATTCTGCAGTATTTCGACAAGTAGAAGATCATTATCTGTAAAATGTGATTTTTGTATCACATGCGTGAACTTCTTGAAGAGAAGGCTCAGAAAGCTTTTCCTGCAACGATGAAGAAAATGTTGATAGACTTTCATTCTTCACCTCTTCGTCGGTATTAAAACATGATGCCTTGATGTTGTCTTGAGCAATCTTCATGTAGAACCCACTTGGTAGGAATTCCTCCAAAGTCACAGGACGTTGTGGTTTTTGATGGTACCGCACCTCCACCTTTGGTTTCTTTGGTTGCTCAACATGTGTTTAATTCCTTGGTCTTCTCACTATCTTCTTCCTTGTTAGTTGTTTAGAAGGTTCCTTCTGTGGGCGTGCTTTGGAGCGTCTCTGTCTAGTCACCAGAATCCAACCCTCATCATCATATTCATCAACTTGGGTTTTACCTTGCTTTAATGGTCCTTCTTTAAGCTTTTCATAGTTGCATATTTGGACCGGATCAAGAGAGCCAAAGGTGATAGATGTTTGATTAAAACTTGCCTTATCATGCTCAAGCACGATCTTATTCTCATTAGCCAGCTGCATAATTTTGTCCTTGAAAATAAAACACTTCTCAAGAGGGTGACCCAAAAGCCGATGATACTTGC
The DNA here is from genome assembly GCA_018107945.1 of Datura stramonium. Lineage (NCBI taxonomy): Eukaryota > Viridiplantae > Streptophyta > Magnoliopsida > Solanales > Solanaceae > Datura > Datura stramonium. The sequence continues at coordinate 152,101 of JACEIK010000819.1, forward strand.
AATAATTTGGATCATTTGTTCTTCCAGCTTCATTGGGTCACTTTATCTCTAGCAATTCAATGAGTTTTAACTCAAGTAGTTCATCAAAAATTTTAGGGACATCAGAATCAAAGAAAGGGTATTCCCTTTCTTGCATTTTCTTTAGGGTTAATTTTTGATTTTGGTTACCTCGAGAAGAAGTTGTTTTCATACTTTGCTTATTTCTCACCTTTGTAGTAAACTTCACAAGTGATACATCGGCGTTCATGGATTTTTTATTGTCACTCTTGGGTGCAAATTTTCTCCACCTATTGGGTTCTTACTTGTCCTTCCCTTTATTAGGGTCAAAAGCAGACATTACTCCATTCCCAGCAGAAGACATACTCAATTCCATGTCATGAGCGCGAGTGGCTAACTCTTCAAAAGACCGTGGTTTAATTCCATGCAAGATGTAGAGAAGTCCCCAATGCATTCCTTGGATACACATCTCTATTGCAGAAGCCTCACCGAATCTGTCTTTGCAGTTTAAGCTTGCATTTATCCAATGATTGATGAAATCAATGACCGGTTCATCTTTCATTTGGAGAGTATTTGTGAGTTCCACCATGCTCACCGTACACCTTGTGCTGTAGAAGCGATTAAGGAACTCCTGCTCCAGTTGTCCCCAACTATAGATAGAATTAGGCTCAAGATCTGTGTACCAATCAAAAGAATTCCCTTTAAGGTAGCGGACAAACAGCTTAACAAGGTAACCCCCATAGGTTCCCGCATCGTTACATGTTTCTATAAAGTGTGCAATATGCTGCTTCGGGTTCCCTTTGCCTTCAAATTGCTGAAATTTGGGAGGCTGATAACCGGCGGGCATCTTGAGGCTATTAATTCTTGTGGTGCACGATTTTGAATACATGAGAGAGGACTTAGAAGTAACTTCATACTTGTTCTTCATAGTACCTTCAATGAACTCCTTCAGCTGGTCCAGTGGAATCATCCCTTCAGAAGAAACTAAAATTTCTTTAGTGGGTGATGCATGTTTCGCGGGAGCTTCAGCCTCTTTAACTTCTGGAGCCTTTTCAGGTGCATGACTCCTTCCACTAGGCCGTCCACTTTGTTCATCAACTTCTCCATCGGAGCATCTTGATTTTGCACATACTTGGCCAGGCCTTCAATTACCTTGGTCAAGTTCGCTAGTTGCTCCTCCATAGATGAAACGTCGGTTACCATCGCTTGCATGATTGTTGGAGATGTTGGAGAATAGCATGGATTATCACATAAATTGATCTTCGACGGGCTCACCTTATGTGGTGTGAGTGGAGAAGACCCACCACTCGAAGTACTATCATCTCCCTTCGTAGCGGAGTTCTTGGATCCAGAGAGGTCAAGTAGAGCCATAGTCTTCTTGATTCTCTCGTCAACATTGCCTTCTTCTTTTAATGTGTTGGTAGAGGATATTGTTTCTTTTGGAGATGAAGATTCAAAGACTGGAGTTGATGCAGACGGCACTTGGAGTGCTTGTTGTCCTAGCATGATTGCTTTGCTTCTCGTGATGGGTCCAAAACTTCCAAAAGTAACACCAAGGATGCTTTCCACCTCAGCAGAGAACTTGGAGTCAACAATCTTGGGGGAAGTTGAACTGGAATTGATCTTCTTGGAAGCCATTTCGATGTTTCAATGTTCTTGATCTTTGAAGATTGAAAAGATGAGATGAGAGGTAGAAATTGTCCCACTGGGCGTGCCAATTTATAGACAATAAAATCTCGCGCCAAGAAAATAATAATCAAGAGGGAAAAATATTGCAACAATCGTAGTATTTATTATGAATATGAGTGTTATAATCTCTATTAATCCTCTGATTCTTCTTTTCAAATATAAATTCAAGGGCTTTTGAGCTTAATCTTGAACTTGATGAATTTGATCTTGACGTGTACTTGAATTCGAGGACTTTTGAGCTTGATCTTGAATCTGGTGGTCTCGATCTTGGTTCGTGTTTAAATTCAAGAGCTTGAAACTTGTTCTTGAATCTTCGTCTTGATCTCTGAAACTTGTAGAGAAAAACTAAAGTGCTTGAATGCTTATAGCTTGTAGAGAAATCTGCAGCGTTTGATCCACGAGCTCTCTCTGACTTGTTGTTGGAATTCAGGTCCTTTTTTTTTGAATTATGAGACCCCTATTTATAGTTGTAGGATAGAAGAGTTGCAATAAGGATGAATTTCTTTCAACCAATCAGAGTTAAGTTGACATGGCGATATTTGATTGGCCAGAACATGTCACTTATACACATGACACATTTTCATTGGCCTTTGATTTGACTAGGCATGCTGTATCATTTTTGACATGTGGCATGATCCCGTTAGCTCTTTTATTTGACTTGGTGTGACATATCACTTGACACGTAACACCAATTTGGGCCTCTAGGAAGATGACATCTTCGGCTCCTTAAAATTGGCTTATCATTTATGGCCCAATTCGATAGACTAACCCAAAGAAATTGGACCCTTACTCAAATTCATATTTAATGGACTCAAATGGTTAATCCAATTATATTAATCCGTAATATTTATTTGGACTAATATGTCTTTAATTTAATACAATTCAAATTTATTGAATTTAATAATATTTTATTATCTACAATAGCATTTTTGTGAAAAAAAGAAGAA
>JACEIK010000819.1:154840-180445 GCA_018107945.1 Datura stramonium
ATACTACATAAATAATACCTACATAGCTAATACTTGCAGAATTAATACCTATATAACTAATACATGAATAACTAAAACTTGCACAACTAATCCCTTAATAAAATAATACATAGATTTCCTCATAACTAATTCATGTATTACTAATATCTGCATAACTCTAACCCATAACCAAACGACTCCTTATTATCTAAATGGTGTCCTCAGATCTAAACAACGGAGTCAAGGTTCCTGGCGCGGTTCGTGTAAAACTCTAGTAATAACTCTGTTTTGTTGTTTCTTATTTTGATTGGCAAACTAATTTTTACAATGCGTGCTTATCAGACTCTCTGCGGTCCGAATATGAAAAGAAAATCGCCACTTTGAAGGTCCAATTCTCCTATCTTTCCCTCTTGCAGTTTATTTGATTTACTCAGCATTATTTTGGTTGTTGTTTAGATGCCTTTATGAAGTATTGTGTGATTAATGTTATTACTTGAATGATGTATGTTCTTAACAATATTTGCTGGGTCGTTGTTCTTCTTTAATAAGAATTTGGAAATTGTTGTTTACTATTTGCTTGTTGGGTTTGAGAAAAATTGGAATTAAAATGAGGTTTTGAGTTCAATGGACTCTTCAAGGGTATGGAAATATTTTTTTTTGGAGCTTAGGTCAATGGTTAAGCTCTAATTAATTAATCAATAGTGAGAAGGATGTGATATTTGGTGAGGAAGTGAGTTAGGAAATAAATTTAGCTCAACTCCCGTTGAGGACGAGTTGAATTTTCAAACCCAAGAATTTAAAATTTAGCTAATTAATTTAATAATAATTAATGATGAGATCGGAAAGTGCTGCTATTGATAAGTCATTTTTAATAAATTTATCTACTTTTTCAAAGTCGGATTAACGGGGTAGAAAAACTTTTAAGTACATTAGATGCTTGTTTAGGCACGGAAAAGTGGGGACGACTCATAATAGCCTCAAAAGGTGCGAGACATCGATCAATAAATCGTGGTAAGACTGGAAAGGCGCTACTACTAGTACGCCATACATTAATAATTTAAATTAACTTCAAATAAGTTTAAAAACGAATCAAGAAAGTGAATCAACAAACTCTTAAGTTCATAATATAATGTATCCAAAATTTAAGTTAAGCTAGATTTAAATTGATAAAGCAATCATGCTAAAATTACGGGACTCGAGGAATGCCTAACACCTTTCCTCGGCCAACAAAATTCCTTACCCAATTATTTGTTTTCACATACCAAAATAAAGAGTTATTTTCTTTTGATTAGGGATTCAATAGGTGACTTGGAACACCAAAACTCAATTCAAATGGCGACTCTGAATAAATAAATTAATCCCTTCTCAATATGTCACTTTAATTGAAAAAATTCTTTCGTAATAAATCTATCTCCGTAACTTCGGACAAGAGCTTCGGTGGTTGTTAAAAAAGGAGTATGACAGCTCTAGCGACTTCGCTGGGGAATTTTGTTAATACAAATAAGAATTCGAGCTTTGTTATATCTATTTTATTTAGTTTTACTTGATTTTGTATATTTATTGAATGGTTGTGGGCCTAATTTTCTACTTGACCGCTCATTTATTGTGTTGATATTATTTGAATTTCAATATAAACTGTCTTCTCTCGTGCATCCAACTGAGTATTCTGAACAAGCTCCACACACTGTGCACTCGGAGACGCGGATACGCTCCCCGACCTTTCTTTGAGATACTAGGAATGCAGTAATGTCCCTGGGAAGGATATTTTAGTCACACGTGCACAGTGAGGCCAAAAAGTGCTGCTACAGGTAAGCTGTCCCTTCCCGACTCGAGTGGTCCACTCGTTTTACAGCTAGTCTAAACCCTTGGTCCATTAGGATGTTAAACCTAGAAAAATAAGCCTCATGCGATGATTATCCCTTGTAGGTCTTGCTTTATTTTTTATCACATGCATTTGACCTAGTGGGACTTGGCATAGGGGCCGGGTCCATCTAGGACAGGGTTCCATTTTTAGACCACGATGGACATCTATTGTGCTACTTGTCGCATTTCATGAGAGGTTGTATGAATGTTGGCCGGTTTAAGGTGAACGGTTGAATGAGCAAGAGAATTTTGCCCTCAGATTTTATCTTTACTCACTCATTTACTTATTTATTTACTTTATTAAATTTTTAAACAAAATACAAGAATAAGGAGAGAGCTTTCCAAATTATACAGTTTTTTAATTCTTTAATTTTTCATGAACTATATAAATTTATTTTCTATTGATCGGTGAGTGTGTATAAAAACTCTTTGGGGTTCGACTTACTCGCAATCAATTTTTCTTTGTCGAGATAGCTGCAGAAGTTAAAGAATTTGTTTTGCAAAAAATAATCATGTCATTTATTTTATCATTTTAGCGATCTCTCTTTGCCAAAATAATCTAGTTTTCATCTATTGAAGTAAATAGGGATGGTCTTCTAGAGAGGAACATTTTGATTTATTTTATTTTCTCAGATGTTTATTTTGTTTACAAAAGGACCTAGCTGTCTCTGCAAGGAAGCTAAAGGGGATCGTTTGCATAAATAGCCAATTTAGTTGTCATATCTTTACGTCTGGTCATTTCTTTGCCTAGACAATCTAATTTCTTTCAAGAAGGCCATGAGAAGGGTTTTACAAAAATTTATCACTTTTATTATCGTTTTGGTCTATTTTGCAATGACTTTTTTTAAAATAAAAGTTATTACACTTGTTCTCTAGCTGCCAACAGTGTTCCAGCGCTTGTATGAGACTTTACAAGAAAAATGGTTGTATGAGAACCGCTAGGAGGACCATTGATGATCTTTGCCCGGACATGAGGGGTTTTAGAATGATAGTGCTGATGCAACCAATAGACATTTCTTTTATTGTCTTCTGTTACATTTTTAGTTTTGTATTCGCCATTTGTTACTATCTTGATCAGAATCTATACTATTTTTCATTTTGTTCACATATATTTTTATACGGTGTCTTGTATATATATATTTTTTTGAGTCCATATATTAAAGATAAAAGCAATGAAAAACGTTTCGTTTTTAAAAAAAAAATTCATACATTTTTTTCGAACTACATCATGTTCTGATTTATGTTTCCAATATGATACATAGGCAACCCCAACGAGTTCGATCAAAAGTTATCTAAAAAAAGGAAAAAGAAAGCTTTCTAAAAAAGAAAAAGTAAAAAAAGGTACGTAATAATTATTTCTTTTTTTAAGGAAAAAAAGACAAACAAAAAAGAAAAAAAGATATTACACCTGAATAAGCCGGGATGAAGCATAAAACCTTTCATGTTAGAATTGGAATATGAATTTAGGTGCATAACATACAACGTGTGATTATAATGTGTGAAATGCTTAACGCTAACACATGTTTGCAGCTATTATCAGAAAGTACTAAAGTGGTTGGTTTGTTGACATTTTGGCTAGCCATTCTTATTACACCAGGTCTAAATGCAAACATCAATAACCGACAAAGACACAGAGGTCGCCATCATTGACCAAACATAGAATTTTGAAGAAGAGGACTCAGGGGCTCATGGGGAAGTTTTGAAGTTAAGAAAACAACAGGCTGAATGGTACCGGGCTTGGGTGTGTGGATTGCACCTCCTCCTATGTTCCCTATGGATAACCCTGACAATCCCCCTAACCTCCGACTAATGTCACATGCTCAATTTTCCATTTCTGTCGACCCTTCACCACAAGGTGCACATTGATCCTTTATATATATAAATTCGTGATCAACATGCTTATTGTAATACAATGGAAGAGGAACTTTATGGTAAAATGTGGTTCCACAATATTAAAAATTACATCCAGTCTGGAGAATATCCAACGCATGCCACCGACGACTAAAATAGGACTATTCGGTGATTGGCTAATGGCTTTTTCTTGAGTGGAGGAATCTTGTACAAGAGGATTCCTGACATGGCTTCTAAGTTGTGTATATGCTAAAGAGCTTCAATCATCATGACTGAAATACATTCTGGAGTTTGTGGACTACATATTAACGGGCATGTCTTAGCAAAGAAGATACTTCGAGCAGGTTATTATTGGCTCACCATAGAATGGGATTCCATTCGTTTTATTCGTAAGTGTCATCAATGTCAGGTACACGGAGATTTGATACATTCTCTACCTTATGAGTTGCACACAATGTCCGCACCATGGCCTTTTTTGTCTTGGGGATGGATGTGATTGGATTGATCGAGCCGAGAGAGTCAAATGGGCTCAAGTTCATCTTGGTAGCCATTGGTTATTTTACAAAATGGGTGGAAGCGGTAACATTCAAATCAGTAACCAAGAAATTTGTGGTGGATTTTGTTCATTCCAACATTATTTGTAGATTTGGTGTCCCAAAAGTAACTATTATAGACAATACTGCTAATCTTAATAGTCATTTAATGAAGGAGGCATCTCAACAGTTTAAGATTACACATCAAAATTCAACTCCGTATCGTCCAAAAGCAAATAGGGCGGTAGAAGTTGCCAATAAGAATATCAAGAAGATACTCCACAAAATGGTGCAGGATTCCATACAGTGTCATGAAAAGTTGCCTTTTGTTTTGTTGGGTTATTGCACTACTGTTCGCCCTTCCACAGGTGCAACTCCTTTTCTGTTGGTATATGGGATGGAAGCATTTATACCCGCAGAAATTGAAATTCCACCCCTTTTGGATTATTGAGGAAGCTGAAATTGATGATGATGTGTGGGTTAAGACCCGATTGGAGCAATTAAGTTTGATTGATGAAAAGAGGTTAACATCAGTATGTCATGGAAAACTATACCAGAGAAGCATGAGACGAGCATATAGCAAGAAGGTGCGTCCTAGGAACTTTGAAGTGGGTCAGTTAGTATTGAGGCGCATCCTCCCCCGCCAGGTCGAAGCAAAAGGAAAGCTCTCTCCAAACTGGCAAGGACTGTTTATCATAAAGAGGGTATTACCAATGGTGCTTTATATTTGACGGATATAGAAGGAAAAATGACAGAAATGACTATCAATGCTGATGCTGTGAAAAGATATTATGTATGATCTTTACTTTTCATAATTAGATTTCTTTTGCTTTGTACTTGATATTTCAGAGTTTGATATGATGAAGGCATTTTATTTTTCTATCCAAATATTATGTCATCCCTTGTCATCCCTTTTGAGCTTTAATTTATTTTCTTTCATACCCCTCTTTCGGAATCATAATGGAGTTGCGAAAAAGGAAAAAAAAGATAAAAAGAAAAAGAAGTCAAAAGTCAATCAATCATCTTTCATGAACTACGCTTGACCTGATTCTTGTCTCGATGAGATAAGTAGGCAACCTCGCTCTAGGGTTCGATCTAACCAATCAAAAAAATAATAAAGGTCATTTTAAAAGAAAACTGGGGTAAAAGTTGTTTTTATTTTTATTGAGTCGATTCCGAATGTTGTAAGTTCCAACCCTATTTTAAATATTATTTTTTGAGTCTTCATGCCGCCCTTTCTTTCTAACCCTGTCCAAAAGCCACGTAACAACCAAAAAGAAAGACCTTCTAATCAATCTTTAGGAATGTCAAGGCTAAGCATATTATGGATATATGACGTTTGCACCATGGGTATTATTGGTCTTTAGCAACACAAAGAGAAATGAAAATGAGAGAGCCTTATTGGTGAAAAATCTTTCGGGCACTGTAAGGCGATGAGAGAAATAAAAATAAGAGTCTTATTGGTGAAAACCCTTTTGGGCACCGTAAGACGATGGTTAGATGAGAGAAATAAAAATGAGAGAGTCTTATTGGTGAAAACCCTTTTGGGCACCGTAAGGCGATGTTGAGTTGAGAGAAATAAAAATGAGAGAGTCTTATTGGTGAAAACCCTTTTGGGCACCGTAAGGCGATGGTGAGTTGAGAGAAACAAAAATGAGAGGCTTATTGGAGAAAACCCTTCGGGGTGCTACTAGTTGAAAGAGAGCTTGAATTGTGATGAGATTTGTTGAAGTGCAGTAAAACACGGTTTCAAAGTCGAAGACCCTCTTAAGAAATGAGATTTAGTTTAATTTTTCAGGACCCGCCTGGATAATGAGATTCAATTTTTAGTTTAGCAGGACCTTCCTGAAAAATGGGATTTAGTTTAACTTTTCAGGACCCTCCTGGATAATAGGATTTAATTTAAGTCTCTCAGGACCCTCCTGAAAAATAAGATTTAGTTTAATTTCTTAGGATCCGCCTGGATAATGGGATTTAATTTTTAGTTTAGTAGGACCCTCCTGAATAATGAAATTTAGTTTAACTTATTAGGACCCTCGTGGATAATGGGATTTAATTTTAGCCTCTCGGGACCCGCTTGGATAACGGAATTTAATTTTTAGTTTAGCAGGACCCTCCTAGAAAATGAGATTTAGTTTAACTTCTCAGGAACCTCTTGAATAATGGGATTTAATTTTAGTCTCCCAGGACCCTCCTGGATAATGCGATTTAATTTTTAGTTTAGCAGGACCCTCCTGAAAAATGGGATTTAGTTTAACTTCTCAAGACCCTCCTGGACAATGAAATTTATTTTTAGTCTCTCTGGACCCTCCTGCATAATGAGATTTAATTTTTAGTTAGCAGGACCATCCTGGAAATGGGATTTAATTTTTAGTTCAGCAGGACCCTCCTGGAAAATGAAATTTAATTTTTAGTTTCTCAAGACCCTCTTGAATAATTGGATTTGATTTTTAGTTTCTCAGGACCCTCCTGAATAATGGAATTTAATTTTTAGTTTAGCAGGACCCTCCTGAAAAATGAGATTTAATTTTTAGTTCAACAAGACCCTCCTGGATAATGGGATTTAATTTTTAGTTTCTCAGGACCCTCCTGAATAATGGAATTTAATTTTTAGTTCAGCAGGACCCTTTTGAAAAATCAGATTAAAATTTTAGTTTCTCAGACCCTCCTGAATAATGGGATTTAATTTTATTTTTTCAGGACCCTCTTGAATAATGAGACTTTATTTTAGTTCATCAGAATCCTCCTGGATAATTAAATTTAGTTTTTACTTTAGCAGGACCCTCCTGAAAAATGGGATTTAGTTTAACTTCTCAAGACCCTCCTGGATAATGAGATTTAATTTTTGTTTCTCAGGACCCTCCTGGATAATGAGATTTAATTTTTAGTTTAGCAGGGCCCTCCTGGAAAATGGGATTTAGTTTAATTTCTCAGGTCCCTCCTGAAAAATGGGATTAAGTTTAATTCCTCAGGACCCTCCGGAACGATGGGATCTAATTTTTATTCTAGCAGGGTCCTCTTGGATAATGAGATTTAATTTTAGTTTCTTAGGACCCTCCTGGATAATGAGATTTAATTTTTAGTTTAGCAGGACCCTCTTGAAAAACGAAATTTAGTTTAATTTCTCAGGACCCTCCTGAAAAATGGGATTAAGTTAATTTCTCAGGACCCACCTAGATAATGGGATTTAATTTTTAGTTTAGCAGGACTCTCTTGAAAAATGAAACGTAGTTTAATTTCTCAGGATCCTTCTGAAAAATGGGATTTAGTTTAATTTCTCAGGACCAACTTGGATAATGAGATTTAATTTTTAGTTTAGCAGGACCCTCCTGAAAAATGAAATTTAGTTTAATTTCTCAGGACCCTCCTGAATAATTTAATTTTAGTTTATCAAGACCCGCGTGGATGATGAGATTTAATTTTTAGTTTAGCAGGACCCTCCTGGAAAATGGGATTTAGTTTAACTTCTCAGGACCCTCCTGGATAATGGGATTTAATTTTTAATTTCTCAAAACCCTCCCGGATAATATGATCTAATTTTTAGTTTAGTAGGACCCTCTTGAAAAATAAGATTTAGTTTAATTTCTCAGGACCCTCCTGAAAAATGTGATTAAGTTTAATTTCTTAGGATCCGCCTGGATAATGGGATTTAATTTTTAGTTTAGCAAGACCCTCTTAGAAAATGGGATTTAGTTTAATTTCTCAAGACCCTCTTGAAAAATAGGATTTAGTTTAATTTCTCTGGACACGTCTGAATAATGGGATTTATTTTTTAGTTTAGCAGGACCTCCTAGAAAATGAAATTTAGTTTAATTTTTCAAGACCCTCCTGGATAATGGGATTTAATTTTAGTTTATCAGGACTCATCTGGATGATGGGATTTAAGTTTTAGTTTAATAGGACCCTCTTGGTAAATAGAATTTAGTGTAACTTCTCAGGACCCTCATGGATAATGAAATTTAATTTTTAGTTTCTCAAGACCTCCTGGATAATGAGATTTAATTTTTAGTTTAGCAAGAGCCTCCTGGATAATGAGATTTAATTTTATTCTCTCAAGACCCTCCTGGATAATGGGATTTAATTTTCAGTTTAGCAGGACCCTCTTGAAAAATGGGATTTAGTTTAATTTTGCAGGACCCTTCTAGATAATGAGATTTAGCTTAGTTTAGCAGGACTCTCCTGAAAAATGGGATTTAGTTTGATTTCTCAGGACTTTCCTAGATAGTGAGATTTAATTTTTAGTTTATCAGGACCCTCATGGATAATGAGATTTAGTTTTTAGTGTAATTTAGCATTACCCTCCTAGAAAATGGGATTTAATTTTAATTTAGCAGGAATCTTCTAGAAAATGAGATTTAATTTGATTTCATCAGGACTCTCCTGTATAATGACATTTAGCATCAGGATTCTTGTGAAGAAAAGACTTACCTTCAACAATAAGGAACATTTCGAAAGATATAACGCAATAAAATTCAAGTGTCGCCCATAGTTTTTGTATAGGTGGTTAAGTTACAAAATTTCCTTCACTCTAAATTGGGGCAAAAATTTTGCTCCCTTTCTTTTGTTCATTTTGATCTTAGGAACCTGCCGTGGAAAGAAAAATCCTCATTTTCAGGTAGCAGGGTGCTTCCTGGAGAACAAGGAACCACCGACTGGGCATTGATAGGACCTTGTTCGACTCTTCGCCTCAGTATATTCCATCACCCCTCTTATTTTTCGAATTACACGTGACTTGATTCCCTCCTGAGATATGTAGGCTGTCTAAAATAAAGGCTCGGTCACTTTTTAATAGGTTTTTATTTGTGAAAAATTGAAAAAAAAGAAGTACAAAATATTTATTTATTTTAGAAGTAAAAAAATTTTGGTTTAATTTTCAAAAGAAAGAAATGACAAGAAACATTTTTTTTATTTAATTATTTTTTATAACCTTTTTTTTTAATTATTTAACGTTTTCCATTTTAGTAGTTTTATTTATTTATTTGAAAAAAAGCCAATAAACTTTAGCCACGTGGCAAGATTCCTTCTTATTTTTTCTCTGACAAATCCAAACCAAAAACTCCCTAATGGAGGGACACCTCACCAAAAAATTTTCTGGCTCTCCAACGTTACATACTCACGTTCACACACATTTTTGCACTCTCCCACTCCTTCTCCAATGAAGAAAAGGATCTCCATTTTTCATCATTTTTTTTCTTAGTTCACGGCATACACAGGCGCATCACTCCTCACCTGCACATACATTCACCCTCACACTCTTCTTTTTCATCAAGAACACGACACACACACACTAATACAATACACTCACACCACTCACTTCACACACTAACACTCATCCTCACATCATCACTACACAACACATACACACACAATTTTCACTCACCATTTTTCTCCTTGACTACACAGCACACTCACAGACACACATGATGCCTCTTCATTAGTTTTCACCCACACCCACCACACTTCAAATTCTTCCAAGAAAGCATCTCATGGCTATTCTAATATTTAAATCATGAAAATGGGTCCATCTAAAATTCCCAAAACATTCTCCATCCTTTTCATTTTTCTAGCTTGATTCCCCATTCTTTGATCATCCGCTGAACTCACAAACTTTGTGTACAAAGGCTGTGATAACCACAAATTTCAAGACTCATCTGGAGTTTACTCACAAAAACTAAATACCCTTTTCGACATCCTGGTTTCTCAATGTTCCTCCAATAAATTCTACAAAACCACCATCGGCAGTGTCCAGTCAGCAATTTGCGCTCTCTTCCAATGCAGAGGCGATCCTTCAAGCGATGACTGCAACCGTTGTGTCAAAAAAAATATTCCCGACATGTCCCAGAAGCTATGTGGACAATCTATTGCAGCTAGGATTCAGCTTAATGGGTGTTATTTGAGATACGAGATGGTTGGGTTTCAGAAGATTGGGGCTACTGAGTTGCTGTTCAAGGTTTGTGGATCAACTAAGGCAAGCGAAACTGGGTTTGGTGATAGGCTTGATACTGCTCTAGGAGAAATAGCTAAAAGGGTTTCGACTAGGAATAATGGGTTTTATGCAGCTGGGTATCAGTCGGTGTATATTTTGGGTCAGTGTGAAGGCAATTTGGGAAGTGGGAACTTTGTGAAAAATGGTGCTGGCAAAGCCAAAAGTGAATGTGGGAATTCAATATCTGCATAAATTATTCTGCAGCAATACTACATTAGCTACACTTATTATCTAAATGGCGTCCTCAGATCTAATCAACGGAGTCGAGGTTCTCGACGAGGTTCGTGTAAAGCTCTGGTAATAACTTTGTTTTGTTGTTTCTTATTTTGATCAGCGAACTATTTTTTACTATGCATGCTTATCAAACTCTATGCGTTCCGAATACGAAAAGAAAATTGCCACTTTGAAGGCCCAATTCTCCTATCTTTTCCTCTTACAGTTTATTTGATTTATTTTCAGCAATCAGATGCCTTTATGAAGTATTCTGTGATTAATATTATTATTTGAATGCTGTATGTTCTTAACAATATTTGCTGGGTCATTATTCTTCTTTACTAAGAATTTGGAAATTGTTGCTTACTATTTGCTTGTTGGGTTTGAGAAAACTTGGAATTAAGATGAGGTTTTGAGTTCAATGGACTCTTCAGGGATATGAAAACATTTTGTTTTGGAGCTTAGGTCAATGTTTAAGGTCTAATTAATCAATCAATTGCGAGAAAGATATGATATTTTGTGAGGGAGTGAGTTAGGAAATAAATTTAGTTTAACTCCCATTGAAGACGAGTTGGGTTTTCCAACCCAAAGAATTTAAAATTTAGCTAATTAATTTAATAATAATAATTTATAACGAGGTTGGAAAGCGCTGCTACCGATAAGTTATTTTTAATAAGTTCATCTATTTTTTTAAAGCTGGATTTACGGGGTAGAAAAACTTTTAAGTATGTTAGATGCTCTTTTAGACATGAAAAAGTGGGGACGACTCATAATAGCCTCGAAAGGCGCGAGACATCGATCAATAAATCATGGTAAGGTTGAAAAGCGCCGCTACCAGTACACCACACATTAATAATTTAAATTAACTTCAAATAAGTTTAAAAATGAATCAAGAAGGTGAACTAACAAAATCTTAAGTTCATAAGCATAATGTATTCAAAATTTAAGTTAAGCCAGATTTAAATCGATAAAGCGACCATGCTAAAACTACGGGACTCGTGGGATACTTAACCTTTCCCTCGATCAACAAAATTTCTTACCATATTTTTTGTTTTTACAGGCCAAATAAAGAGTCATTTCCTTTTTAATAGGAATTCAATTAAGTGACTTAAAATACCAAAACTCAATTTCAAGTGACGACTCTGAATAAATAAATTAATCCCTTCTCAATATGTCACTTCAATTGGAAAAACCCTTTCGTAATAAATCTATCTCAATCACGTCAGATGAGAGCTTTGGTGTTCACTAAAAAAGGGGTGTGACACAACCTATATGCTTGTGTATGATACAATATGTCCCAAGAAATCCACATAATTCAATTAGAATTCACATTTAGAAACCGTGTATAGCTCATGATTTCTGAGTGCCTGGAGTGCTACTCAAAGATGATCTTTGTTCTCAGCCTTTGAATGTGAATATACCAGAATATCATCAATACATATTATCATGAACAGATCTAAGAATGGTCTGAATAAGTTATTCATCAGGTCCATAAATACTGTTGGGAGTAGTGAAGAAGTATAGAGCACTTTATTGGTTGTTGACCAACTCATTCATCAATTCAAAAGACATATCTAAGAACTAAAAATAGAATATCTGGATCTGAAAGCTTTCTTCAAAATATCTTTCTCCCTACCCATACCTGATGGTACCTTGATCTCAAATTAATCTTTGAGAAATAGCTACATTATGCAGGTGATCGAATAAGTTATCTATCCTAGGAAGAGGATATCTATTCTTAATGGTAACTTTATTCAGCTACCGATAATCTATACGCATTTGTAGTGAGCTATCTTTCTTTCTTACAAATAAGATTGGTGCACCCCATGGCAAAGCATTAGGCCTAATGAAGCCTTTATCAAGCAAGTTTTTCAGCTGATCCTTTAACTCTTTTAGCTCAGCAGGAGCCATTCTGTAAGGAGGAATACATATGGGTTGCGTACCTAATAGAATATCAGTGGCAAAGTCAATTTTATGCTCTGGGAATACTAGGAAGCACATCCGTAAACATATTCGAAAATTCACTAACCACCAAAATAGACTAAAGAGTTGGGGATTCTACCTACACATCCCGAACTCTAACAATATGACAAATACAACCCATTACAACCACGGTTCCTTGATTGGAGATAGGGTATGAACCTACCTTTTAGCATAACTATATTGCCTTCCATTCTCGAACCACCTCTATTGAGAAGTAGAATCTTTCAATTTTTGTGCAGTACTCAACATTGTCCATAATCATATCAAAGTCAATTATTTTTTGCTTTACTGGGTCTACAAAGGTATGGAAGCCAACAATCTCCACCGGTACAACCTCGATAAAATCTCCTGGTTATAATGGATTCACCAATAGGTGTAGATACAGAAAATGGTCGTTGGAGAAATTTTTTATTGTACAAAATACCATTGGAGTAACAAAGAACAAAGTGGAGCTTGGATTTATCAAAGCATATACCAAATGGGAGAAAACATTTAGTGTACATATCACAACATCTGACGATAACTTAGAGTCCTGGCGACCTACTAATGCATAAGTACAATTTTGACCACTACCGAAACTAAATTCTCCCATTCTACCTCTACCTCTGCCTGCTAAAGTATGGGGTCCACACCCTGTAAAAGGTATTGGTAAGTATGACCATGATGATGACCTCTGTCACTCTACTCTTTAGATGGGTAGTCTCTTATTATATGACCCTCCTATCCACAGGAATAGCAATCTATGGACCCATGTTTGTATCTCCCAAAATGCCTCCTACCATAGGTAACACAACACGACGGGGCTGGCCTCATTTGATTTGAGCCTCTCTGCTACTACAACCCGATGCTTATGAGCTCTCGCCTAGACCTGATTATCCACATTGATCGGACCTATTACCCTATTTCTGCTAGGATGAAGGACTAGGTGGCCTACTTGAGAATCGGGTTCTGGGTCCACTCTAGGACTCTACGTATAGATAAGTTGGTCTGTTCTCCTATGTTGTTCCCTATCTATCCTCTCATCCATTCGTTTGTCACTGCCTGAACTCTTTTATGTTTAGAACAAAGGCTTGAATCCATAAGATATTCATGTTCTAGTGCAATGCACCTGTAATACAAGACCCAACATACTTAGGAGAAAAACTTTGCTATAAATCGGTGTACCCTAATTGGCATTGTATTAATAAAAGTTGGTGCATATCTAGACAAAGAATCAAATTTTAGTGCATACTCCCGAATACTCATTCTATCCTGCTCCAGATTTAAAACCTGATTTACCCTAGCCTCTGAATCTCTCATGGAAAATAATGATCTTTGAAAGATTCACAGAAACTGGAACAGATAGGTATAGGTGCATCCCTCTCTCTAGACCTCTCCCAACTCTTGTACCATAAAATAGTGATATCTTATAGCCAAAACATTGCTAGCTCAACTAACGCTGTGGAAAGCATGCATAACCCTAAATATTTTGTGTAGTTGGTATGAAAGTGCTAAGGATCCTCTGTAATCTATCCTCGTTAATTATGGAGGACTCAAAGCAAGAAATGCATGAACCCTCGAATTCCCGGGGTCCCTTAGTAGGCCCTGCAGCCTCTGGTACAACTTGCTGTCGTTGAGCAGTCATATCTAAGCCAACATGTATATTATGCTCCTAATATCATAATCTGAAGTAATAGGAGGAGCTCGAGGTGGTGTAGGCAATTCTACAGCCCTTGGAGGCTCTTGAAGTATTGGAGAGTGTTGAGGGGATCGAGAATGTCTCCATTTTGGCCTCAAACTAGGTCGTCTCCACTCATGGAATGTTATTGGAACCCTCTCTAGGTGTTGTTTATAGCCCTCGGCTAGCAGTAGACTGTTTATAGACAAACATTAGTAGTAAGCTTAGGGACTCAACCCTGTAAAACTTAGCTCTAAAGCACGATTTGAGTTGAAAAAGGTAACCATACTTTCATTCCTAGTAGCTTCCTACTTATAAAATATGGTGCACAACACATTTACAAACAAGACACTACTAGACATGACTTGCAGATTCTCTAGGATACGACGTTACTCTGATATCAAGTTTGTCATACCTCATCTTAGGAGATATAACTGATACCTGATGCCACACTGGAACCTGAGCTGACCTGCATGGACATATACACCTCTGGTTCATACCAGTAGCATATACTCAAGAAAACAAATAAGTATATCTTGTCTTAGAAAAGCCCTTGGCTAGCAAGGCCACAATACAAACATCTGCATAGATATTCAACTGACCCAACAATTCATAATAACAATAAAGTCCTATGTGGGCTGATGAGACCACCATGTTGTCTAATATCACAAATTTCTATGCGGGACGACAAGATTACCATATTGTCTAAGATTAGATAAAGCTACAAGTATATATATAGACAAGGGCCATTAAGGTCATCAACTGTCAATAAAAAAAGAAAGGCCAACATGACCAAAAGCGTACTTCTATACCATCCCAAAGTCTTCAAGCCTCTGTAGAGCAGATCCTTGGCTAGTACAATGCCCTGATCTACCCATAAACTATATAGTAAAGGATAGTCAAACATCTAAAGTATGACAACTCTAGAAGAAAGGAGCTGACCACTCTACTGAGTCTGAATTGATACTGAAGAGGTCTCTGTACCTGTTTATCAAAACCTGCAGGCAAGAGTGCAACTCCCCCAGGCTTAAGGTGTCAATACAACAACATATCGAGTATGTAATAGAATAATAGTAAGATGGAACTGAAATTGATAGAAGAAACTGAAAGTGATCAGCTAAAGAATCAGAGTGTAACCTGAAAAATCTTATTAATATATATTGTAATCTAAATATTCAATAATCAAACAAGAATCTAAACTATCTCTTATAAGCCTAGAAGGTATAAACATCAAATAATAATCTAACAAAGCCCCCATAAGCTCTGATTGGTACATCTTAATTTATATACCCCTACTGATAATAGTGTATCCTTGTAGTCAAACGTTAACTATATCTTGAGCATACTTGGCTCCTGTGTTTGTATCTTGAGCCTTCTAGGCTATCTGTATCTTAAGCCTTCTGGGCTCTTGTAACTACACCCTGAGCATACAAGGCTCTACTGAGGGTCAGTGATGAGCTGGAAATTTACCAACTCATTAAGCTTAGCATGAGCTTTTGCCTTATTTTCAACCTATTTAGGAAGGTTTTATGCTTTTCTCTTTGATTTTGCAGGTATTGAACTTAAATAGGGAAAATAGATGAATTGAACTAAAAAGAAAAATGTTGGGAGAA
Source organism: Datura stramonium (assembly GCA_018107945.1). NCBI lineage: Eukaryota > Viridiplantae > Streptophyta > Magnoliopsida > Solanales > Solanaceae > Datura > Datura stramonium. The sequence continues at coordinate 170,519 of JACEIK010000819.1, forward strand.
GAAGACCGGCGGTTCGCAGGTGGCACCTGCAAAACGCAGATCCCACACAGGATCACACTGGTTGGGAGCTGAAGCAGACTTGCAAAATGTAGATAAGCACATGTGAAATGCAGGGTCAACCACAGGACACATCTAGCCTTATCTGACCCATAGCTGGGACAGACTTGCGTATCGCGGATGGGCACCTACAAAACCAGGTGCCACACAAGTGAGTCCATGCTGAAAAGGGTAAAATTGTCCAGTTCTGGAACAAGAATTTTTTTGGGCGCTTCTCAAGACAAAATGGGAATCCGTGCACAAGAAAGGAGGAGCAGACTTACCCTAATTTGGACATACCTTAATATTAGAAAAAGGAGAACTTTGTGAATATCAATTTTTGTAGAGAGAGAAATATAAAGAGAAGTGAGAGCTTATCTTCTTCTTCAAATTGTTAGGGTAAGAACCCACCATTGAAGCATACTTTGAAGCTTAATTTTACTACTCAATGATGAATGCTAATGAATTTTTTGGTAATATAATCTTCTTATCCCAATTCATGAGTAGCTAAATTTGATTGCTAGGGGTGTGTGATTGATAGGAGGTTTAGAATGGATTGAGTGTGATTGTTTTAGTCTTAGAATCACTTATTGCGCATGAATCTAATGCTTTCTCTAAGTTTTAATTGAAATATTTATGGTTGCAAACACAAATTGTGTTTACTTATCTTGCTTTTGCTTGAAAAAGGAAAGTAGAATATGGGTGAGAAAGCATTAGTGGGGAATTTAGTTGTGAAAGTGTAGAGTTGGGCTAGATATATTCAAGACCCATTTTCATAACTCATTCAAAGGTTAAGGCTAGAAATAGCTTAATTCTTCTCCAAGCCAATATTGGTAATTTGTTTTTTCACCCTGGGGTTCGAAAGAACCCAAGTAGAATGTACCCAAGTGGTTGAAAAACATTGGGTACAACTAATCCATGGATTTTCATGGTTGTAGTTAGTTCTTGAGACTTAGAAATTAACACCAATCCTATCGATGCCCCGTCAATATCACATCCCTAGTACTTGCTCTCGTTGTTGCTTCAATTCGCATTACCCTATTTGGATATTGCTTTTAGAATCCGAAGTGATCTTATTTTTTACCCAAACATTCACTTTATAAATTGTGATGCGAGGATGCTAGTTAGTTTAGATTGATTTACAATTTTAGTAGCAATCACTCCCCATTCCCTGTGGATTTGACCCCGACTCCTAGTTGGGTAAATTATATTGCATACAATCATGTATACTCTCTCATTTGAGGAGTGGATTTGGATGTTATCAATTTTGACGTCATTGCTAGGGAATATACATTGATAGCCTAGAGTTGTTTGTTAATTTGAACTAGTTAAGCATCTTGTGTGAATTTACATTAGTTCTTGTTTTTGCTGCTTGCTTAGATTGAACTTCATGAGCCAGGACTCTCAAGTAGGTTCTGTGGACGACCACATGGACCAGGATGATGATGAGCCGATGTTGCCCGATATAGCTGGTGCTATTCGCCTACCACCTATAGTAGGAAATGTTGTTTTCCATGTGACAAGCACTATGCTTCACTTGTTGAATGGGGTTATTTGGAGGGAAACCAAGTGAAGATGCCAATGGACAACCCACAATTTTCATAAAATATGCCAACCATTTAATATTACCAACATTAGCTAAGAATCAATTCGGCTGAGGCTTTTCCCATTTTCATTAACAAGGGAAGCCACTGTTTGGTTAGAAGAGTTGCCCTCGGGATCAATCACTTCATGGCAGGAGCTGACAGAGGCCTTCTTGGACATATTCTTCCCTCCATCAAGGATGCTTTTTGAGGGATGAGATTACCAATTTTAGACAACTTCTAGGAAAGCCCCTGCATGAGGTTTGGCTCCGCTTCAAAAAGAAGTTACGATATGCCCCAACCATGATTTACTGGATGGAGTTCTACTCCAAAGCTTCCATTGTTTCCTTGACTCAATCAACAAGTCGGTGACCAACAACCTTGCTGGTGGGTATCTTATGGAACAAACATTTGGATTGGCCAAGCTCTTCCTAATCGTATGACCAAAACAAATAGAGCATGGTACACTAGAGACATCGAGGTGTCCTCAAGTGGTGCCATTCCCAACCTTGTGACTGTGGAGATGAGAAGGAATGATAAGGAAAGAGATGAAACCTTGGAAAAAATAATGACCCACCTTGAAGGAATGATTAAACATGTTATAGGAGTCGGAGCCAAGAGTGTGAATGCTGTAGGGACACAAGGGCATGGTCAATATGAAGGCGATGTTCACCTCCTAGATATGAGGAGGAATGCCAATAAATGGCAGGTCAAATAGGGGGTTCTCGTCAAGGATACCAAGGTGCCAACCAAGGCCCTTGATGCCCTCATAATGAGAATCAAGGTTGGAGAAATCATGAAAATCAAGGTTGGAATGATAGAAATGATCGATGGGGAAACCAGGAGCAAAATCGTGAGGGGTATCATAGAAGCTCAAATCCATACATACCTCCTCCCGAAGCGGATGCGGCCCAAATGCAACTAGGGGTAAGTGATGTTGGAAATTAAAATATCGAGGACATGTTGTCTAGGGTATTGAAAAGAATGGAGTCCACCGATAGTGAAGTGAGGTGTCTAACCTTTCCCAAACTGTGAGCTCCCATTCAGCCTCTACAAGAATCTAGAGGCTCAAATGAACCATCTCTCAACCTGAATGAAACCCCGGATGAAAGGAACCCTTATGAGTGACACTATACCCAAGCCGAAAAAGGATAATCATTGCATGGCTATTGTCATGAGAAGTGGAAAAGTTGTGGCTGATGTGGGTGTTAAAGAAAAGAAGGTTGTTGACCCAAAAGTGAGTGGTGGAGTGAGTGATACGGTGAAAAGAGCACCAATTGGTGTTGACAACGAGGAAGAACGAAAGGAGGAAGGAGTAGATATTCCTCATGATGATGTTGATGTTAAGAAAGAGGGTGAGGTGCCTCTCAATAAAAAAGGCCAAGAGCCTAAACTTCGACCCCCATACCCTCAGCGGTTGGCTAAAAAGAAGGAGGACAACCAATTTTGAAAATTCAACATGTTCAGTAAGTTGTCCATATATATACCGCTTGTGGATGTATTGCTCCAAATGCCTGGATAGGCCAAATTCATGAAGAAGCTGCTGAAAAAGAAAAGGATTGTGGATGCGGACACAGTGGAGGTGTTGCACCATTGTAGTGTTGTGATGGATACAAATCTTGCTTCAAAAAGAGAGGACCCAGGAGCATTCACCATTCCTTACACTATTGGAGTGTGCATGTTTAACAAAGTGCTATGTGATCTTGGAGCAAGCATCAACCTAATGCCTTTCATAATCTTTAAAAAGTTAGGCTTGGGAAGTCCCAAGCCTACAACTATGAGGCTATTGATGGTGGATCGTTCTATCAAGCGCCCTGTTGGAGTTCTTGAGGATGTCTTGGTTCGGGTGGACAAATTTATTCTACCAGCCGACTTTGTCATATTAGATTATGACACGGATATTGAGGTGTCCATCATTTTGTAGTGACCATTGCAAGCTATGGGTAGAGCGCTTGTTCATGTAGAGCCAGGGGAGCTAAAGTTTAGAGTTGGCGACAAGGAAGTCACCTTCAATGTGTGCCAGGCGACGAAGTCCCCTGATGATTGCAAGGTGATTGCGGTCCTTGATGAAGATTAAGAGTAAGAGAATGATTGTGAGGAGGAAGTTGATGAGGAGGATGATCCCTCCGATTGAGTGATTCTTGGTAATGACTCAGTCGAGCCACGATATTAAACTAGGCGCTTCTTGGGAGGCAACCCAAGTATTTTTACATTCAAGTGTTATGTTTTTATTGTTTTTGATTTTGTAGGATGATTGGATGAAAGACCAAGTGAAAGAAAAATAGGGGAGAAGCTACTTAAGACCTGTGAAACGCAGGTGATAATGCACAAGATGCAATGCAAATGCCAAAAGGGACCAGAAGTGGGAGAAAAATGAATGGTCTCTGTGCCAACCCGCAAAATGTAGGTCAGATGCAGATCCAAGCCAGAATACCTAGCAAAATCTGGAAAAAAGGAGATGACCTGTGTGGGACCTGTGAAACGCAAGTCAGACGCAGGTATATGGTAGTGGACTGGGAAAGATGGAGGCCACCTGCGCTTGGACTTACGATTTGCATGTGCCCTCCTATGGTCGCAGGTCTAGCGCAGGCACAAGTACGAAGTACATTTAAAATTTTGACTGGCCCGTTGACCCAAATCTGACCCGTGGCCAACTCAAACCTTTTAAACTTCTCCCACATCCCAACAACCTCCATTTTCTTGACCTTTTTCTCTTCCCCATAACCCTTCCCCCAACCGCTTCATCCTCCCTATTAAACCCATTAACTCCCACCTTAAAATCCACCAATCCTCTCACCTTCTCTCCACCTATAAAATCCTTCCTCCTTTATCATTTTCTACCATTACTCACTATTCTCTCCCACAGAGCATAAAAGTTTAAGTTTTGGGTTGGCCATTTGAAAGCAAAAGTTAAATTCCTCAATCTCATTTCTTCTATCTTCTCATTTGGTATGTGTGCTTCTCATTATTATTCTCCGTGATTCTTTATTATTGTAGTGCAAAATAATTCTTGTTGGTTTGTGAATCCTTCTTAACCCATGTTTTCCCCCATTACCCTTTTTGTGTTTTTCATTCTTTTGATAGCTTTGTTGTTGTTGGTATGGTGGGGGAATTCAAATTGTAAAATATAGGTAGAAATTATTTTTGATAATGTTCTATATCTTGCATACATTTGATGATTTTTTATACTAGTTTGGGGTTACATCTAAGTAACCCATTTACTAGAATGCCCGATTTTTTTGTTGATAGATAGGTTGACCTCTTTCTCAAGGGAGAATCATCATTCTTTTCTTTTCTGCTACTTATGAATGAGAAATATGATGTTGTGAATGAGTTGTATGAAGTGTGAAATCGAGTTGAGATATTGGGTTGGATTGGGCACTTGACGTTTCCCGATGATAGACGGGGTAACGTCCATCTTAAGGGAAGGTATTGAGTGGTTCCAATGGTTTGTGGGTTGTCTAATGGATTGATAAATCTTTCGGGGATGTCTAAGTACCCATTAGATGTAATTTGTTCATGCTTGAGAAAGAATGGTAGAATTAGTGCTTCAAAAATCAATGTTGGCCACTGCCGACCACCTGCGAATCGCGGATCCCCATCTGCAAAACGCAGGATGGAGCGCAGGTATGAGATTCAGTGTCAGGTCACTGCCTTCTTCTTGCATTCTAACCTGCGAACCGCAGATGAGCTCTTGTGAAACACAGGTGGAATGCAGGAGCCTTCAATTTTGCTGAAGTTACTGTCATAGGCCTGCGACGCACCTGCGAACCGCCGGTCTGACCCTGCGAAGCGCAGGTGCTGCTAGTTCTCACTGATCATGTTTTATTTTTTCTAGCATCCAATATTTCTAATTGTTCTTTCTTTGCATAGTATAGTTGATTTCTTTCACTTCTCATAAAAAAATACAAAAATAGTTAGGAATGTTTGTGGCACTAACATTATATTGCAGCATTATGACATCTTCTAGGCAACCAAAAAAAGGAAAGGCCCCTTTCACATCAAAAAGCAAAGGGAAGGGCATATCCAAAGAAACCCCAAGCTCTGCCAACACTAGGGATGCCATCATCGTTTGTGTATATGACATGAAGAAGTAGTACCTCACGTGCATATAGAGGCCAATAACTATAGAGAAGCGCTTCGACTTGGTAGGGTTGGGGAATGACTTCCCTAATATCAACGCCCATTTCAGTGAATGACATTGGCACATGTTCATAGAGCCTCTACCAAACTACTTTCCAAAATCTGGTGCTGGAGTTCTATGCCTCGTATCAAGCGAGGCAAGATGTCATGAAGCACAAAGGAAAAGTAAATGATTTTTCTTGCTTTCCTTCAGTCATGATTCGGGGTGTAGAGGTGGCCATCACTCCAGATGACATCAATGCCATCTTCTGGGAGGATGAGATTGACTCAAGGATGGAGTTGCAGTGAGGGTGGATGCCAAGGAGGATCACTTCAGCCTCGTGTCAAGCATCATTGCCAACAGTCAGCCCGTATGGGCCACCATAAGGGGTGAAATTTCAAGGCAGGACCTAAAGTTTGAGGCCAAACTATGGCTGAAATTTGTATGCAGCTGTATCATGCCGTCCAAAAATGATCAGCAGGTAAACCTTGAGGCGGCCATTCTCATTGCTCGCATCATGTCAGGGGTGTCCATAAATGTTTGTGACGTGGTGGCCACCCAAATGAAAAGAAATGATAGACACCAAGGCCTCTCCATTCCTATCCAGTGCTCATAGTCAACTCTGCCAAAAAGTGGGAGTCTCTTTATTTCTTGATGAAAAGCCTAGCTTCACTACAGGTGTGGTTGGTGTAGAAAAGAAAAGGGCCGCTAATACTCCCAAGAGTAAAAGAAAGAGGCTACTAGCTTGAGATGCACCCGAAGACTCCACCTCTCATGATCTAGCTCAAACCTCCATGACTCCTGACCTCAATAAGCCGAACCCCGAGATGTGGGGGCATGCTTCTGGAGAGGCACCACTCCATGGGCCTTCACCACCTCCTTCATCCTTGAGACTGAGTGGAATCCAACAGTGTCACGACCCGAGCTAGAATCTTGGATCGAGAAACGGAACCTAGAACCACGGATAGCTCCACGTCAACCCATGACATGTGCATAGCAACTCAAGAGCATAAATTAAAACAGAAACTTAAAACTTAAACATGAATAAACGAAAGTATGAATATCATAAAGCGTATATCAAACGGTAACATCACAACACTAAATCTCAAAGCTGAACATACTAGTTTATGTCTGATAAGCCTCTATTATTTGATGAGATGTTGGGATAAACCCCCAACTATCTCCAATACTGAAACAAAATTGACAAAACAAAACTGAACTGATAGATGTCCTTAGATGATGAGGACTAACCCAAAGTAGAGGTTGAATTGGACTAAGATGGGAGCAACCTATCGTGAGACTGAGTTGGATCACCTAAACCTATATCGTGAAATGATATAACATAGAGTATGCGATCAGTTCTTGGAATGTACTGAGTATGCAAGGTAATTAAAATACACTAGTAAAATGTTAACTAAAATCATGCATTTAAATCAAATAGATCATGCGAGTAAGGACTGCATGCTAAGCTGTATCTGAAATATACATAATCATAAGATGGTTAACATGACTGAACATAACGACCTAAGAATTAATGATAGAAATCATATGACTTGTCATATCTAAAATCATAAGTAAAACTCATAAACTGATCATTGGGTCAGGTCTGCTGTAAAATATAATATCATAAGAGGTCCCAAATAGATACCTATGTTGGCGTGTAGTTATGCGACTGGGAAACCTCGGAACCCCTGGCCTACTTGGTGATAGAAACTACTCCCAAAACAGGCATATTGCTTATATAATCATATTCTCAAAGCATAAATCAAATCTGAAAATTGGGAGTCTTGACTCCAAAACACATCATAACTTATCTTGTAAGCCTTGGCTAAAATTATAATAAACATACTCACTTGCATTGGTTTTCCCAAATCATAACATCATACATACTTGAAATAGAATTTATGAGTTAAAATCATGGATTCATAAGTGGAGAGCTAACAAATATTTTTTATGGTAGATATCTCATCATACTTGAAATCATGAATCCATAAGCTTGAATTTTCATAAACTTGCATAATAGGAAATAATTTTTAATAACTTGAGATCATGAATTTTATAATCAAATTAAGTGTAAAATCTGCTAATTAGACTTAAAATATACATTAGAACATGAGGGGATTAAACCCATAACCATATCATAGATAATTTCACAAACTTGGGTTGAAACCCTAGGAATCAAATACTTGATTAAAAACTTGAATTCATTAACTTAAGGATATACTTGGGAATGAGGGTGAAATAAAACCCTCATTTATAGCCCTACATACCTGGGTGAACTGATTTCCAGACTAGCCTTGAAAGCCCAAGAGAATTGGGCAGAATTCTAGCTTGATCTTGAAAGGGAATCTCAATACTTTGCATGCATGGGAGTCTAATGACTTAGGATAATCTAAACCCTCTTAAAACACTCCTTTCAGGGAATAAAATGACGTCATTAGGAAGTTAGGAGCTTAGGAATTACAAAAATGCCCTTAATGATTCGTCTGGAAAAAGAGTCACTACCAGTCACCATGAGTCGTACCTCCAAACCACGACTCGTGGTATCCTTCCATTGCCAGTCAGTTCATATTCTCCAACTCTCTAATTCTAACCATGGATTCCTACCATGACTCGTTGTTTCCTACAACAAGTTGTAACTTGACTCATGACATCATTCCTTCCCATGACAGGTTCAAACCATGACTATATTCCATGGCCCGTTATAGACTCCTAGGACTCGTACCATGAGCCGTTGTTACTGGTCCAGAAGACTCTACTATAACCATTACTCCTGACCAAGGCTTGTCACACCAACCAATGGGTCGTACCTTCGATCGTTGGTCCAAGACCTGTCAACTAGAAGCTCACCATGATTTAATCCTACGACTCGTACCATGATACAATGACTCGTACCACGAGTCGTACTAAGAGGAAAATGCAGATTTTCTATTGATACATGTCTAGGGCTTGATCGTAGGGACTTTTGGAGTGTTACATTATCTCCCCCTTGGAAACATTCATCCTTGAATGTAGACTAAGCATTCTAAAAGGTTGGGGAAAGAACTACAATCCCAAAACTGAAGAACTAAAGCTAAAAATTGACGGAGTGACTAGCTCCGAACTGATACCCATGACTGAACTGAATTCATGAAACATATATACATGCTATGACATGAAAGAAACTTAGAGACTTGAACTTTACATAAAATTGAATAGAGTTGAGCCGGAACAGAAAAGATGCGGGTATCTAGTCATCATATCTTCTTCGACTTCCCATGTAGCCCCCTCAACAAGTTGATTCCTCCACAATATCTTCACTGAAGCTACTTCTTTGTTTCTCAACTTTTGTACCTGACCATGAAGGATATCAACTGGAACCTCCTCATAGGTAAGGCTATCTTTCACACCTATGCTCTACCAGAAAAACTAAGGCTGGGTCACCAATGCACTTCTTCAATAGAGATACATGGAAAACTGGATGTACCAAAGCTAACTCCGCTGGTAACTCCAATTCATATGCCACCTTTCCCACTCGCCTCAGAATCCCATAAGGACAAATATAGTGGGGACTGAGCTTCCCTTCTTTCCAAACCTCATACTCCCTTCATGGGGGACACCTTCAGAAACACCCAATCATCAACCTCAAACTCAAGCTCTCTCCTCCTCACATTAGCATTAGATTTCTGACGACTTTGAGCTGTTTTCAATCTTTCTCTAATAAGATGAACTTTCTCCATGGCCTCAAGAACTAAATATGGCCCTATCAATATAGACTCACCTACCTCAAACCATACATAGGTTATTTACACCTCCACCTATGAAGAGCCTCAAACGGAGCCATCTGAATGCTGGATTAATAACTATTTTTGTAAGAAAATTAGATGAGAGGCAAGTGGTCATCCCAAATACCCTTGAAATAAATCACACACACTTGATAACATCCAAATTTACTCCTCATGAAGAGAGAGTGTAAATGATCATACTTGACGGATGTCGAGGTCGAATCTCACAAGGAATTGAGTCATAATTCAAAAGTTATAAACTAATTCAAACTAGATTGCATTATTGTTCAACATTTGAAAAGTAAAAATGGGGGGAAAAGGGAAAACAATATTAAATTCTAATTTAGAACTAAGTGAGGGGAATTCTGAATGTTGCAATCGCAAGTGATATGGCTAGGGGTATGCTATTGATGGGCTAACA